>WOGL01001751.1:0-10845 GCA_015342145.1 Leptinotarsa rubiginosa | reverse complement strand
GCTTTTCGGAAAATGTTGAACACTTGATTGGACAACATGGTAGCCAAGAGATTCCAGAAACAATTTATTTTCCGTTGTAAATAGCTGTCGACTAGTGAAGGTCTTGGTGAAGACTGACGTTGGGTACGGAGGTGAATTATTTTTATAGATAGTCAGCACCATACTTTCGCTTCAATTCCAAACGAATTATTATTTCTTCGTTTGAGAAATCAATAAGCCTAGAATGTTGGTCGAGCACTTGTAGCGTAATATTGTTTATTTCGTCTCTATGTTATTGTTGAATACTTAATAATAATATAGTAATAATAATAAATTGTTTATTGTTTGCTGGTAAAATACTTGCAGAACTGTAAAACTTTACCTAAAAAAGACAGCAAACCAAAAGGAGTACTGTTGGGTCAGTTGACCGATTCTTCCACACTCCCCTAAAAGAAAACAAAATATATAATGAATCGTTAATGAAAATCTACCTAGTTAAAATAAAGTGAGTACCTATAATAGATATAAGAGATAATTAATACTTATATATACCACTGGTTAAACAAATATAAACTAAAATAATTAATACTTATAATATACCACTGATTAAAAAAATATAAACTAAACAGATGCATTTTATTCACTAGGTAAATATCATTGGTGAGTCAACAATTTTTTTGTTTTTTTTTGAAGTAATTTAGAGACAAAGCAAAATCGGGAATATCCAGTAAAGAGGAAATTATAGCAATCTGGTAAGAAAAAGGATTCAAATATTTCTTTAAAATGCATTGGTATATCAATAAGATTCTTTCTCCTCAAGTTGAGGTTATGAACATCTGTCCTGTTCTGACTCTCCTACACAGATATTCAGGTGTATCCGTTTTAGGGATTTTATAAAAAAAACAACGTGAATGTAGTTAACGACGATTAGACATATTTAACCAGCCCATTTCCTCAAGCTTATGTGAAATCCTATCTCTTCTTTTGAGATTATAAATTAAACGTTAGACATGAATTTTGTACCTTTTAGATATGAAAGGCATCAGATTTCCGAAGAAAAGGACCATAAACTGTGTCACAATGGTTGAAATATGATAAAACCATCGAGTCAGATAATATTTTTTTTTGTTTAAATTCATTTCATTTTGATGAGGATATAACAATTTCAGAACTGCGTATGCCGTTTTCAGTTTAGTAGTAACATGTTTGTCGAATCGCAATTTTGAGTCCATATGTAAAACAAGATTTTTCACATGATCGCTGGAATTGATAACATCATCATTGATACAGATTCGTAATCTATTCGTAGCTTCTATTTTTCGAATTTCATTTCCGAATAAAATGGGGAAAGATTTCTAAGAATTGATTTTTAGAAAATGTCATTTCGATAATGTTACGAGTCGCGACAGGTCTGCATTAATTATAACATTAGCTTTTTCAATTTCGTCCATATTGAAAGAAAAATACACTCGAGTATCATCGGCATGTACATGATAATTACAATGGGAAAAATGATGATGGAAGTTTGAGGTATATAAAAGAGGACCAAGAATACTACCTTGTGGTACACCTCGTTGAATGGTTAGACTATCTGAAATTTCATCATCAATCTTCACATGTTGTTGACGATCTGTTAAATACGATTTGAGGAGTTCCACTGACGTCCTGCTGAATCCAAGGTGATGTATAATTGATAATAGTATCTCATGGTTAATCGTATCAAAGGCACGGGAATCATAATGAGTACGCATATTTTGTTGTCGTCTATCGACTTTACTATATCATCAGTAACAGCACTCAAGGCCGAAGAACAACTGTATACGCTCCTAAAGCCAGGCTGATGTTCTGGAAGTAGTTTTCTATTTGAAACATATGTACGAATTTGTTTTTCTAAAATTTCAGACAGAGTTGGAAGAATACTTCTCAACTGGCTAAAATCGATTGCATTAGGAACTTTAGGCAAAGGTTAAATGAATGCTCTTTTCCAAGCGATAGGAAAATAATTTCCATATATACTGGCATTGAAAATATCCCTCCAAAAGGGTATAATAAATGGACAACAAAGTATAATGATTTGACTGTTCGTATTATCATGACAAAAAACTTTTGTTTTGATGTTTTTAATAATTTGCATTACTTCATCTTCAGTTGTATGTTCAAAGAATAATTGTTCCGATTCATCCACCTCACTATTATAATAATTTAATATATCATTATCAGACATTCGATCATCTCAGAGTTCACTCCCCCATTGCCCCCACGTTGAGTCACAACGCGTAACCCCTCGACACTTTTGGGTGTCATCTCTTCTTTCTCCCGACAAAACAACCGCTATAAATATCAACAATTCGCAATTACTTTCAATATTCCACGTTGGTGTCGAGGCTAAGAACAAAGCCTACCACGCCAACGTCCTGGGTTCGATACTCATAACGATAAACTTTTTTTAATTAGGACCACGTGACTGGTGCGTGACAAGGGGCCCGAGGGTGGGGCGGAGTCTCAAGGGGGCCTGAGCGGTGAGGCGGAGTACTAAGGGGGCCGAGGGGCGGAGTCCCAAGGGGACCCACGTTCTTTGAATCACTCCGATACTCATTCCATCCTGCATCGATTACGTCGCACGTTTCTTTCCCCCACTCCCGTTTGACCTAAAAATTGCAAAAAGTTTAGCTTCATAAGAAAATACAACGGATTTTGAGCTCGGAGTCGCTTTGGTTATCTACTATCGGGCTTCAGGTAGTCATTTATTTCAAATTGTAGATGACCAACGGTGGCCAATAGCGTGGGCATCTAGATTACTGCTAGACCGAGAAACGCGATATTCTGCAAACGAAAAAGAAGCAATAGCAGTTTTATGGGCTCTTTTTAAGTTCAAAATATATTTGTTATTATGCAAGTTCACTATCTTCACGTATAATAACTCTATTACTCACCTAAAAACTTGTCGATTACTCTCAGCTAGAATATCTATGTATGCACTAGCCCTTCAAGAGTACAATTTTGAAATCAAGTCTGTCTGTTTAAATCTGTTTTTCCGTTGATCAGCTGTCGCCCCCATACGAAAAACTCTCAGAAGTTGAGAAACTTGTGCGAGCTAAGGACTAACGAGGCCTTACCTTTTAACGTGTGATTCCTAACGGTACATCAAGTAATATTAAAGCAGATGCTTTATCTCGACAATCTCAGGTGAGACCGTTTTCTCCAAGTGACAAAACGTTCAAAGTTTTCCCGCTCATCGCAATATCCGAAGAAATTAAGCCCTTTGTATAAAAATAGCTCATTATCAATGGGAGAATCCTAAATAAAACAATATCCGAAATGAATTAGCGACTGAGTTGAATCAACAAAATCGATATATTTCGGTTATTGACATTTTATATCAAAAGAATAGTCACGATGAAAATTATTTGCTTTGTATTCTGAAATCTGTAACAGGAAAAATTGCAGAAGTATACCACGTGGCATTCGGGCATTTTGGGGCCTACAAAACGTGGCGGGCAGTCCGAGCTGATGTATGGTGGACTAATATGCATAAAGATACAAAAAAGATCATTTGGTTTTGTGATGTATGTCAAAAATCTAAAAGTTCAATATTACCTGACCCTTTAATGAACTCCATTATACCCGAAACAAAAAATGAGCTGGGGGCTTTAGACCTTTACCGTCCATTGCTGATTAGCAAAGGAGGAGTTACGTCCATTTTAGTTTTGTTAAATGTTTTCACAAAGTATGTAACGTTGTATTGCCTCAACAAAGCTACTACCCATCAATCTTGAATCGAATTACCACAGACTTTTTACCCAAAGTTGGTATTGTCAAAGGCGTACTTTCGGACCATGGAACCCAATGCACTGCAGCACGCTAGAGAAATAATTTGCAATCTTTGAATATCAAAGTAATTCATTCGTCGGTACGTCATCCTCAAGCTAACCCTTCTAAGAGGGAAATGAGGGAGTTTGGACGATTGTGTCGAGCGTACTGTTCTAACCGACAAAAGCGCTGGGCATGGGAATCGCAGAATTTTGCAGAGTTCTTGAATTCAGTCGTACATGAGTCTACAGATTACACTCCATATGAACTTCAATTTGGTGTAGAACGGGCATGGTTATTATCAATAACGATGAGAGCAAGTTGGTGGACGGTGATCCTACCAGTCCTGAGGTGAAATTGATTATCGCAAAGGAAAAACTAATTAGTAAATCAGAAAGACTTAAGGCCCATTAGTCTTTTCGTCCTTTTAAACAATTTGAACCAGGGCACCTAGTACTAAAGAAGGCTAATAATGTATTTTCCGCGATAAAGTCGGAAACAAAAAAGTTCCTGCTATTATTCGATGACCCTTATAAAGTGAAAAAATCGGTTGGTTCATTCACCTATGTTTTACAGTACTTGAGTTCAAGAAAAGAGAGGGGTACTTGCAATGCGATGCACTTGAAACCATTTCATTCTAAAGATTCTTCAATTATATGACCCTCTCATCGAAGACTCGTAGGGGCAAGTTGTGATAGAATCACTTAGCCCTTCTACAGTCTTCCACTCTTCTACCCATGCTGTCGATAAGGTTGTTAATAACATGCTGGGGAACATTGTTCCACTTTTCCAAAATAGCATTTCGAAACTGTTTTAAGCTGTCAGGTGAATCGTTTCTGGTATGCAACCTCTTCGAAATGTAACTCCAAACATGCTCAGTCGGATTCATGTCTGGTGAGTTCGGTGGCCAATCCATCCTTACAATGCCTTCTTCCTCCAGAGCGTTTTGCACAGCCAGTGTTCGATGTGATGGTGCATTATCATCCATAAATACAAAATCATTACCTATGGCGCCTCGGAACAGTCGAACCACATTCAAAATAACATTTTTGAAGGTAAAATTGCCCCATTATTGTCCTAGATACAATTAATAGTGATGTTCGTGTTCCACCCCACACCATAATGCTTCCACGTTGATTTGGATTGACAGTGCCAAATTCAGTCGATGCTGTCCTCTAAAACTTTGGTTTGTGTGGGGGAAGGCGTGCATGCGCACTTCACCTCCCATTTCCACCCGCCGGTTACGCCGCATAGGCCTACAGGCCTCCCAGACTAGAGTTCCAGGGATTTCAGAACTCAATTCCTGTCCAGGCGCGACGCGAGGGATCCTCTGTACCTGGTCTAGCTCGTGTGTTGGTACAGGTTCAAGGTCAAAGTGTGGCGTCTCACTTGTCCCGCCATGAAGGTCTCCCCAAGCCTTATATTGCTTCAGGACACCCCCCTGGCTTCCACCACCCCCCAGCTCCGCTGGGCCGTCAGACGTGCAACCTCGTTGTGAGAACCGGCACGCGCCTGTGCGTGCCTCGTCCCAACTTCCTACAAAGCCACTAAGGGCTTTAGCGGGTAGGTGTCGCAACGCCTGGCGTTGTACGACCTCTTCGTTTTTTCGACCTTGCCTTCCTTCTACGTTTAACGCCCGCCGGCGACCCAGATTTAAGTCCTCTAGACAAAAATCAAAATCCGTTTCTACGTTTAACGCCCGCCGGCGATCCAGATCTAAGTCTAATTGACCAGATCGGTATCCTGATCCTCTCTGTTCGTGGACTTCCTGTCCATTTCTTCTCGAGCCTTCACTCTTGCTCGGAGTCGTCAATGGGTTACTGAATTCAACCTGATGTGCCACAGGATGGCTGTACACCCTGTGAACCTCTACGCGTTGTGCATCCATATAAATGGGCAACGCCTTCTGACTTTGCCATCTCGGCATCTGTACAGGCACGCATCTCATATTCGGAGGTGACGTTGTCATTTCTCGACGTTCAGTCACTGCCTTTCTCGGCATATGTTCTCCTACAACATATTTGCTGTCAGTGTAACGCCCTAATTGGGGTGCACTGAAAATCCTGGCTTCAGCCTCTCGTCGATTAATTCCTGCATTGATACTATGTATCTCTCGTCTGCCTTCTTCGGCTTCTTCGTCGAATAGACTCCTGTTCTGTGGCGTGTGGGATAGTTTAGATTTCCTAAGTCGATTTAATATATCTTGAAAAGCCGGTGTATTAACGCGTTTTGGGGATCTCGTCCCTTGTGACATTACGGTTTCTCTAGCTATACGACTCACAGGTGTGCCGAAAGTGCCAGGGTTTTGTTGCGTTGCAACCACGGGAGAGGGACTATCGTCCTCTAAATCAAAACTGAGACGTCTTGCAGAGGACAGCCTCAGACTAGCTGCCTCCGCGGGAGTTCGTGGAATGCTGTGTCCTCTGAACACAGATTCCGGTGGGGTTTGTTGCTTTTGCGTAGGAATCGCACTCAGGCGATTAAGTTTGTCTGAATTTTCGAGTAGTTGGTCGAAGGGTGTGACCTCGCGATTGTGCACTGTCGTAACACCTGCAAGCTGCGCTCGCGCTTGTTTGGCCCTAGTCTGCATTTCGGTTTGTGCAAATTCCCTAAAATGACTCTGACGGGGAAAAGTCAGAGGGAAGGATTCACGGAAAGCTAAGTTTTAAGTTCACTCGCTTCGCGATACTAAAATCCTCCTAACTGAGACCTACTGAGTGAACTGAGCTAAAGTATAAGGATCACGGAACCTAACTGTTGAACCGCACCCTAGGATGAGGGCCGTCCGCAGGATATGGATAAAGGGTATCGTTGTCCTGGAAGGTCCCAACGGTAACGTTGAGTCGGCAGCCCAGAGGCAAACCTAATGATGTCTTGACCCTCTCAAATTTAAGCTCGATATACCTCTGCTTCGTTATCACCGTCTGGTTTCCACAGGGTACCTGAGCCTGAGCAACTTTAGTAGGGACCTACTTTTCCTTCGTAGGATTTTGGACTGCTTCCCCTGGCGTGCCACAAGGAACCGCAACGCTGAAAGAAAAAAAAATTCCGGCCAGCAATCCGCCCTGATCTGAGTCCACTTGACCCAGGGACACCGCTACTCCAAGTCTGCTCCAGTCCAGTACCGCTCTGCAATCGTACTCGAAGGAAACCTCTCGAACGCCTTCTAAAAAAAAATCCTCCTGTAAATCCCTACTCGAAATTATCTCTATTGGGTCCTGAGAAGGACCAGAGATCGAATTCTTTCTGAAAATCCGACGAAATTCCAAGAAATCCTCTAACCGCAGCAAGTTGAAGTTCCCGAAAAATGTCCTGGTAATATCCTCGATGAAATATCTCTATGTGGTTCTGATAAGAACCAGAGATTCGAATTCTTTCAAAGTCGAAGACCTAAAATAAAAATCCGGAAAAATCTCCTTGGAAAATATTTTATCTCTATTCAGTTCTGAAAAGAACCAGAGAAAATTATCGAATTCTTTTGACACAAGTCACCTAAAATAGAAAAAGTATTTCTCTATTTGGTTCTGAAAAGAACCAGAGAAAATAAACGAATTCTTTCAGTTCTAATAAGAACTATCAACAGCCAACGAATTCTTTCAGTTCTAACAAGAACTATTAAATATCGATGAATCCTTCCGGAAAAGCAGGGACCTCCTTTGGTTTGCTTAACCACTGCCTGTGCCTTCTGCTGGTTTGCTTCCCCCGTGTTGGCCTGGCAGGGACCCCGCAGGGTTTGCTCGTACCTGGGTTCAGCCTCAATCGTTGGCTGGGGTTCACGATCGAACACGATTCCCCCAACATTCGTTGGCTGAGGGTTCCCATCACACAGGGTTCCCCCAACATCTGCTACCTGCTGGTTGACCAGACCTGAATCCCATTGACCTTGACTACCAGTCACGCTATCAGTTGCTGTACCAATCCTAGGTACACTGAAAGCGCCTGTAACACACGTCAATTCCCGCTCTCTCAACTCTCGTTGACTTCGTGCTACAATGTCTTTGGAATGTTTACAGGTCGGGAGCACAGTCGTGAAACTGCTCTTCCTTTCTGGAAGTACTCCCTTCCTGCTCTGAGGTATGCCTCTGTCACAAGTAATCAACTTGCTCAAGACAACTCGTTGTCTACTCGAGAACATACCTCGCGACATCTTATCCGCCTCTCCGATACGACGAATAACTTTTTTCAGCCTTTGTTCTTGTTGGTTCTTACTTTCTAACTTAGTTGGTATCTTAACTACAGTAGAAATTAAACGGCTACTTACTGCATCCTTGTTTTCTTCTGGCAACACTGTGCAGCGTTGTTGTGGTTCGGATCCTTCTGAAACCACTTCCTGGTGGTTTCTCGTAGTTGCCGCGTGGATCTCATCCACTCTTCGCTGCTTCTTCTTGTGTTCTTCGTCGTTGAGTCGTCCTTCAGCAGGCACAGGTTCCTTCAACCTGTCCTGTCCTTCCTGGATCCCTACACGACCTGCTGGTCCACCAGACTTGAGTCCCCTTGACCCAGTCTGGTTTCCCGTGACGGTGCCGCCAACTAACTCGACGGACCTAAGTCCCATCGAATTTTCGGAGGTTCGGCCACCTGACCTGCCAGATTCAAGTCCCATCGACTTTTTCTGGTTTTGACCACCTGATCCGCCAAAACTAAGTCCCCTTGACTTATCCTGGGTTACCTTGTTTGTACGTATTACGCCCGCCGGCGGTTTCAGCTTGAGCTCTCCCGCTCCCAGCTGCTTTGCGACTTCGTTTTCACGTTTAACGCCCGCCGGTGGTTCAGGTACAAGTCTCTCCGATTTGCCCTGCTTCTCCTTGGTGGATGGCTTGTCCACCTTCGTTGGAGCACGCTCCCCTGAGCGTACTCTTTCCTCGACAGACAGTGTTTTAACTGCCTGCCCTTTGTCGGTGGGCCGCCTTCGGGAGCCCTCTTGTAACTCCCGTTGGCGTTTCCCGACGGCTGCTGCTGCTGCTTTTCGTTGCTGCGGTCGCTCGATTTGGTCGCTTTGACCACGCGAGCGACCGTGTTGTCGTCTGAATTCGCCTTGGACTGGTACTGTCCTTTGTTGCTCGTCGACTTCTGTTGTTTCGGGCAGTCCCTGATGAGGTGAGGTCCTCCACAGGTGTAGCACTTTGGTGTCATCGGCATTCTGCCTCCTGCTGGAGCCTCGTTTCCTCGTCGCTGCTACCTTCCGTCACTGACGACTCCCCGAGTCGTCTCTTGTCGTGATGGGTACCCGGCGCTTCTTTCCTGGGGGTCTAGCCTCGCTCCTCTGGCTTTGGCTAGTCCCTATTGGCTCTTGCCTTTGATGCTGGCGGGTCCTCTCTGCGACCCCCTTTGTCGTTGTTTCCACCGTTGTCACGGCGAGGCCCTCTGTCCTCGCGGTGAGTTTGCTTAGGCGGGTCCTGTCTTTTTGACCCCCTTTGCTGTTCATTCCCTCGGTGCCACGACGAGGCTCTCTGTCCTCGTAGTGGTTACGGCGAATTGCGCCTTGGTTGGCGCTGTTGGTGTTGCTGGTGCTGCCTCTCAGCAGTGACTCAACAGCCACTGCCTTCTGGGTCAGCTCTTCGACATTCGTGAATGTGTGCAGCTGGAGATGTATCTTGATCTCTGCACACATTCGGTTCAACGTCAACTGGACAATCCTTTTCTCTGGCATATGTGGGTATAGCCTCCTGGCTAACCCGAGCTTATGCAGGATGAAACTTGTAACCGACTCTCTTCGTCGTTGGTAGACCCCGTACAGGTTACTTTCCAACGAACTGACTAGCAGTTCGTTGTCGAACCTCTCCTGGAGCCGGTTGCTGAAAAATGCCCAATCTAGCGTCATGTTTCTGTAAGGCGTATATCACGCCGCTGCCGCACTCTTCAGCCATTGTCCGGCCGTACTGACCCATACTGAAGGGTGTAGGTCTTGTAGCTGTTCTTCTGCTTCTCTACAGAAGTCCACTGGATCTTCGTGATCCAGTCCGCTGAATGTCGGAGGGGGGATTCGGATTTTCTTCCCATTCTGGGAATCGTCTTCCACATCCCTCTGTGGCTGTGGCCGATTTTCGAGAACTGTCACTAATCTAGTGAACAGCTCTTCGATTCTGTCTTGAGGCTTCTCTGCCTCTAAGACTTCGATTTCCTCATCGATTGTTCCAAATCGTTGTCGTGCGGCAGGCAGTGAGGGTTGCAGCTCCTGTGCACCCCCTTCGCCTATCCCGCACCCTCTCCTGTACGACAATCATGCCTGTTCAAGAAATTCAACGTTTCGGACTTCTCGTCCGTCATCAGCACCCGCCCAGTGCTGGTAATTTAAATTGTGCTCGTTAGGCGCCAGACTGTTTTCGAGATACTCGGGATCACTCACAACCTGTTGTTCCGCCATTGTCAACTCCTCTACGGTTCGGGGTGGTCTCCTGACCTCCGTGGGCACGTTCTTGTGCGCTAGCCCCACGCCTTGGGTGACATGTCCCGAACAACGTCGCGTCGGTCGGGTTGGACAGGGGCGTGTTCGGCAACGCCGCACCCGTCATCACCAGACTGGGTTCGTCGCAACGGCCTCCAGGCTCAGGGATTTCGAGGTTCAGCTTCTGCCGAGGTGCGACGTCGGGGTTCGTATTGTTGACTAGCTCATTATACCTGTGTATTTGGTAGAGCAACTTCGCCCGCCATGGAGGTATCCCCAAGGCCCCTCTGCCTTCGGGAACCCCCCTGGCATTCCACCTCCCTCTAGCACTTCCGCTAGGGCCTCAGTTGCACCTTCACGAGAGATACGAGGCGCTCCTGTGCGCCGAACATCTCCCACCCAGGCACCTCTAAGGGTTCCAACCTGGGGGCGTCGCGACGCCTGGCGTCGGACGTCTTGTCCTGTGTGTCCGTTTTCGCGTTTAACGCCCGCCGGCGAATCCTCTCTGAAGAGTCCCTCGTTGCACTCGAAACGTTCCACGTCTCGAATGTCCTGGCTGCTCTGGCATGAACTCCTTGCCGAGGTCGACAATGGCCTTGTTGTCTCAATGTGTGCAAGTGGCACAGGATGACTGTACACCCTGTACATAGTCACCTTCGGTGTTTCCACAT
>WOGL01001750.1:0-10847 GCA_015342145.1 Leptinotarsa rubiginosa | reverse complement strand
GAGTTCGGAGGAGTAGGGGTTTCCTTGACAGTGGTGGCGCTAGACAGAGGGAAGATGCCAGTTGAAAGGCCTTCGGGCTAGGGCAACCATGGCGACGGCATTATTCATGTCCTTTCAGATAGTGCCAGAATGTAAGGAATAACGTTAGTTGTGAAAGGTGTCGGTGGTTATTGAGTCGGTAATTGTTGAGTTGGTAGTTGTTGAATTTGTTGAATGGACGAACTAATATGGATAAGCGTTTTCTATAAGAACAGAAGTTTTCAATGATATTTCTTCACTGAAATTTTCAGTTGAATTGCAAATCGTTTTTACTCTGTTATGTTTTTTTACCACTTGCATGATACAAAATAACAGAGCAAGCACGATATGGGATTCAACTCAAAGTATTATCGATAAAATCTTTTCTGAAAGAAAAATATGGGTAGTGGCGAAATAGCAACAGACTGATATCCGAGAATACTTTGTACTACATTGAATATTTCAGAAGTCATTCAACAAAATATTTTGCGTTCCAAAACTCCTTTGTCATCTGTCGAACAAGTTGGGATATAAATAGAATCAGCGGAGAAAAAACTGATTATGCACCTAAACTCTGAATAATCCTAAATACGGAGGCAGATTTTATCCTTCAAAATGTTAAGATAAGTATTGTATTCTCAGCTTTTCTCCATAAGAAAAATTATGGAATACAGAAAATAATTGATGAAAAAAGTATTTTCTGTATGAAAAATACTTTAAATTCACGTAGTGAAAATGGAGTGAACTGATAAGTTCGCCTTTTCTACACGAGTATGAAAATCTCTATAACAATTTACGTATCTTTCAGATTATGGAAGGTGAAAATTTTCGAAGAGAGTCAATAAAAACTGATTTTTCTTCAAAAAAAAAGACTTTCGTTAAGTATCTCATGGATATTTTTGAAAAATTCCATTTTCGACTATGCGGTTTTGTTGATGAACTTTTTTAAATTTTGTAATTGAAATAAATCAGTCTAGATATCTTATACGGTGAATATTTTGTTTGCTTCATATTGTTATTGATAGAATATAAATAATTTTACCTGGAAAACGATCAATTTCCATATTCTGGTCATAAATTCCTTCCAAATTGGCGAATGAACTGTAGTTTTCTGAGAACTGATTAGTATCAATTTTGTTATTTTCAAAAATTACACACAAACCCTGCTTCCTTATTTTCAGCTTTCATGTTCAGACCTACATTTCAATCCTCATTTTACATTCTTTATTGAAAATGTGGTTTTATTAATTTTATTCATCATCCTAATGAATATGATGTTTTTTTTGTTGTTTATCAAAATTATTTGAGCAAAACAAATCTCAAAATAACCCTCTGTAATTTTCATTGAAGCAGGATTGGATTGTAATAATTTGAAATCAGTAACTTGACTTTCCGTCTCACCTTTTTTTAAGGAAATTTATAACAACTGAAATTCAAGTACTTCGCATTTCTGAAACATTCAAGATCAAATTCCGCTGTATTTATTGTCATAATGGAGAGAATCAAGAATACAAATATTCTGCTCCGAATACTAATAAAACAAAAAGGATGAAATAAGGGGCGCAAAAAAGGATTGAAAATCTCATTAAAACTAGCAGAATTATCCAAATTATTGTCATTACACAGTTTCCTCCCGAGGGTCGGAAATTTTTCCGTTCCAGAATTAATGGGGATTTTTAATTGGATGTTGACAACTCCGTTCATTATCGAGCAAACCGGGGTGTTGAAATATCCTTCGAAAAGTTCCCAACATTGAAACCGAAGTGGATAAAAATTCGGGATCTTTCGTTTATTCTGTTTGATTAATGGAATTCATCGGTTTATGGAGTTAATTAATGGTGAAATTTGATTGTTATCGTTAAGTGGCTTCTGATATCGGAGATTTTGAATCGGTAGCATTTGTTATTCGATTTCAGTGGAATTTTCACTCTGATTCATTCATCAACAATTCCAGCCACTCATCATGGGTTTCTAGTTTCGGGTTGATTTTGAATAAAAAAACTGGTCTTAAGTGAATATGTCGTTTCTGCGAAGAGTATACTTTGGATTTATTCCATCATTAAAAAACAAACGTTTGGTGGCATTGATTTTCTGAATTGAGTGCCTGAAATATTTTCAAAATCTTATTGGATTCAAAGTGAGTTTTCATCATTGAAAACAATCATTAAATTCTAGTTTCATCATCAGATATCACTAAGTTTGAGTGCAATCTAGATGGAGTTGACATTTTTTTCGAATGTATCAGAATCAAAACTACTCTTAGTACATATATCTGGAAGTGATATTGATCCCTGATAGTCTTGTTGAAATAATAATGGGATATTCGATATATTTTTTGTTTCATCGAACCAATTCATTTAACGGCTTGGTACATATATGATCCACAAACAATAATTGCAGAGTTAGCCAGGTCTTTGTCCTGGGATATATTACCATATCAAATGCACTGATGAGCTAGTCAAATTTGAATTATTCATTGCCAACAACACCGACAATAATTATATCCGCCGTATATATTGCAATAAAATGTTATAACCGTTTACTTCTACCATCATTACCATGATAATTTCAAGTTTATTACGGTAAACGAGTTAGTTTGCCTAGAATAACAAAGTCAAATCAATGAATAATTTTTGAGATTTTATGGTAATCAAGTCAAAAAATTAACCAATGAAATTGTAATGAAAAAAATTTTCACGGAATTAAAATGGAGTTTACTGCTTTCTTGAACACACAATAATCTCAAGAAACATACTTGTTTACGAAGAAAATAATTTTTATGCAGAAAAATGATTTGTAACAACGACAAAAAAATTATACAGAGCACAACAAGATAAAATAAAAATTGCTTCTCAATCATTGAGTTGGTTTTTGCGATAGACATAATTTTCACCAACTCCAAGGGTATAAAACGTGTTCATATTTTTCTGATTAATTTGGCCCTTACGTAATCACAATTCAAATAATCAATAAATAATTTTTGAGATTTTATGGTAATCAAGTAAAAAAATTGTAATAAAAAAAATTCATGGAATTCGAATGGAGTTTACTATTTTTCCTGATATACAATGATCTCAAGAAATATACTTGTTTACGAAGGAAATAATTCAACGATGAAATAAAAAATGGCTTCTCAATCACTGAGTTAGTTTTTGCGATAGACATAATTTTTATCAACTTTAAGGGTATAAGAAGTATTCATATTTTTCTGATTGATTTGGCCGTTACTTAGTCACAATTGAGACGACCTACTCAGATATACACTCGGTCAAATTACCTAAAACACCTACAACTTTTGTATACCTTTTTTATACATCTTCAATTATGATTACCTAATGCACATTTCTTCTATTCTTTTAATATTTCTTGTGATACTTCATCGGTTTTCGAAAAATTGTGGTCTAAATAATATTACTGAAGTTCAATCTCAACACCAAATCCTTATTTTTTTAAATCTTCCTCTTGATAATGATCACTTGGTGATCGAATTACGTGTCGAGGTGTAAAAAAATAACGGTTCAGCGTTGGGATTAAACTCCAGTAATATTCTTTACTACACCAAAGGTTCCAAAGAGTGAATCACAAGTGAATGGTGATCTATTTAAATCCAGTTGATCATTCATTATAATGTCTGAATTTTTAAGTTCATTAATTCCCATTGCTTCCAAATGATTCAGCTTTCAACCTTTATTTTCTATTTGTGAAATTTCGAAATATTTATAGAAGATATGCTTTTGAATGTGATTTGAATATGTTGAACTTGTTTTTTTATCTGCATAGTTCATATGATGTTCCTAGATACGATTTCTTAATGTTCTGCCACTTTGACTAATATATACCTCAGGACACGTTCCACACATTGATTTATACTGTCTTGATTTCTCGAATTCTCGTTTATTCAAAAGTAGCCCCTTTTCTGTTGTTGGTCCGAAATATGTTAAAGATCTATAATTTTTATTTTTATTATCTGAATTATCAATAGGAAAAACGTCTCGAATTCCTTCTACGTTGACTTTTTTGGACAGAATTTTGTCTATTAGTTCAGCTTCAATAATGATCTGTGAATCATGCTATCTTAAGATGCTACTTTGTGTTAACATGGATGGTTAGAATCATAACGATTAGTGAAATCCGTATGGAAAGGTTTGTGGTAAATTGCATTACGATTCTACTCATCCATATCAACACAAAGTAGCATCAATGTCAATTGTCTCATGAATTGTGACTTGTCCAATAACATTTTTGCCCTTTCCAAGAATCAAATACATTATGTTCTAGTCAGTGAAAAACTTATTTATTATTAATTCCAGAAAAAAATATACTCTTGATGGAAAATTCTGCAACAGAAACCTATAATGTGACGATCGGTTATCGGATTTTTTCATCTGTTTCCGATGTTTGTCGAAAAATATGAATCATGCGCATCGTTTTTGCACATGTGAGACATGTAAGAAACGTATTCAGGTAACACTTTGACAGAGATCATGACGTGTCTGAAGGAAAAGAATATTTAGAAATAAAATCACGAAATATTCATTTCTGCCAACTACCTACCCAGTAGCTTCTGGTATATACTTGCCGAAAAACAACTACTTTCCCGGCTAATACCACGCTGGGTATTGATTTATCTCACAGAGGTTAGTCTCGCAAATATTTATCGTTCATCCAGCAGCAAAACCATTCTGAAATTGTTCGAGTAGTTCACAGACTGGTTTCGAGGTGTTCATTACCTCTCATGAGAGAAATATTGTGAACAAGTAACTAAACGTTACTAGTAACTGAACGTTACTAGTTCCCAATATTTCTTTCAGGCAGAGGTTTCATAAATGCAGTCGAGCCGCAATTATTAGAGTACCAGGCACTTTGCTGTCTGGGTAGGTTCTTTTCTGTATTGATAAGACTGTAACCGGTCGGGTTGATTGATAGTCGGTCGGGATGATCGGCAGCCAGTCGTGTTGATCGGTAGCCGGTCGGGTTGATCGGTAGCCGGTAGCCGGTTGACGTGCTATCGTTTACCCGTGTTGGGAATCATACGTTAAAAGCTAATTCTTCGTTAGTCCTTAGTTCGCACAAGTTTAGAACAAACAGAATACCTCGAAACCGGTCTATATATGATCTACTCGAGTAATTTCAGCATTGGTCCTAATACTGGCTGAACGAGAAACATCTGCGAGACTAACCTCCGTGAGGTATCTTGCACGAATGTCTGTCGCATACGACTCAATATCCAGCGTGTTATTAGCCCGTAAGGTAGTTGTTTTTCGTCAGTCATTCAGCAAAACTCACTATATGGGTAATTGGTAGAAATGGATATTTCGAAATATTCATTTTCTGAAAAGTATATAAGTGTATCATGAGTGACGTTTTCACTGGACAGTTACGATATAGATTTTCCTCAAGTATCTGTATTTCCATCACATATGTGAGAAGTATCGAGTAAAAAAATGGTTAATATATTTTTCAAACTCTCAAAGTGAAAATTTTCATTATTGGAAAGAACAAAATTGATTCATACAGTTGGAGTATCAGCAAAAAATGACAAACCTAGATTGTCTATTGTGAATTGCATATATTTTCACGTACTTTTCAGTCGGGTGTTCAAAAAATAGTCGACATACTCTGATCTTCTCCACAAAATATGACCTCTTTTCAATATTGAATATTGTCAAAAATAAAGGTATATTTGAGTGAAATTCATATTTCTAGACTGAAAGAATTTGATAACCGACCCTAACAGCATTTTAGGTTTTAGTCCTTGTCAAACTTTCTATAAAAAATAATTTTTTCTCCTAAACTTAATCGAAACGTTCCTCATATGTTCATACGTTGATATGTTTCATATGTTCAAAATATTTCAAGAGAGTAATGGTTGATTACCCTCTAAACCAAAACAGTAGATGAATTCCTTCATCAACTGACTACATTTATAACTCAACTTCAAGATCTACTACAAATACCGCACCTTATTCGAAATTAAATGTTTTATTGACTTTCATTCTCATACTTGAATATCATCGAACCGAAAGAGGACAAGGACCTCTTCACAGAAACTTGAGACAACTAAATAAATTGGATCATACGCCCCACAAAATCTCCAAAGCATGCTTGATTTTATTTCATGGTATTTGCTACTCTGAAATTTGTATTACTCATGCCCCCGAGTTGAAGAACTTCGGAACTTCAGAAACAATTGAAAATAAGTTTATTCAGTGGGAGACATTTCCAATACTTCGAGTTCGCAAAGCAGTTCTTGCTTGGGGCAAAATACTGTTTTATTGAGTTGGTCCCTTATAGATGGTTTGGAAAATACTAGTGAAGAAAATGTTGGAATATGGAAATTTCAATTTCCATATTCACTTCTCTATTCCAGAGTGGACAATGTAAATTTCGTGAAAACTTTCAAAACACCCCAACAGATCAAAACAATTATTTATCAATATTTTCTTAAAAGTCATTGTGTGAAAATCTCAACTTGCATTTTTATTTCTCAACGCATATCAATTTCCAATGAAGGGATTTGTATAAAATGATAGTTGATATTAAAAAAAACTGAGTGTTGAATGTTGACATGTAGGATTTACAAATATTGGTGAATATATTCATTACCGATTATTTTATATTCCACTCTATTCTGTATGAAAATGATTGACAGAATTTCTTAGTAAATAGTGCAAGTTCGGACTTCTATTGTCTGAAAAAATGTTAACATATCCAAAATTTATTGAAGAACCAATTAAATGGAATATGAAATTTTGAAATTATTGAACTTACTGAAAATATCCAAACTAGCCAAAAACATTCCAACGATGCCAATTTGTGAAGAAAACAAAATATTATGATTGAAAATGAGAAAGATTTCATAATCGGTTGAAAAATAAATGTAATATCAATTTTATACAAACCCTCCATCTCAGTTCAACAGACTTCTGAACATAATAACTGAAAAAAAAACTATGAGTTTCATTAGTTCGGGCTTCCATTGTCTGATATTATATAAAATGATTTGAAATCTCTGAGAGAACTAAAAAAGGAGAAATAAAAATGAATAGCTGAAAATAACAATTATATGAAGCAAAAAAACCTGAAATGAAATAATAGTGAAGTAAAATACAAGTGAAAATAAAACAATTGAACGAAGAATAAGAATAAAAAGTTGAGAGATTCCAAGACAAGTTACTTCACGACGTTTCGATTGTTGGTCTCCACAATCGTCTTCGGGTGATGACTGGACTGACTATTTATGGGCCATTCGAGTACTTTCACTTATCCCTGCCTTCCTTTTTCCGCTCCACTGGTTTAGAGGGAGATGACCATTTGGCAGGAGTTGGCCATCTTTTGCTAGATGATGGGTTTCCGTATGTTGCGTATCTTTACGCTAGCTTGGCTGAATACTTTGTTGGACAACATGTATGCGGCTTCTTTGAATTTCCTCCTGAACCAATGTTCCTCTCTGTGTATGATCCCAGCTTGGGACCACTCGATGTTATGTTGATGGGGCCAAACATGCCAAACATTTCCTTCTCCATTGTGGAGGAGAAGGAAATCCACAACGAATTGCCATTCTTAGATGTATTGGTGAAGAGGACCGACACTAAGTGGAAAACATCTGTATACCGAAAACCCACTCACACGGGACAGTATCTGTACCACGAATCCAACCAACATCAATAGATTAAAAGAGAAATTATCAAGACTCCAGTAGACCATGCTTTCGGGCTCTGTAATACAAAGGAAGGTCTCGAGAAAGAACTAGGCATCATCAGAATTGATCTTCAACAAGATGGTTACTTCAACGTGATGGTGGAACAGACTGGCTGAAAGAGAGCAAAATCCTCGCCAGGATGGAAAGCCGTCATAATCAGTACTTGCACTTCTTCACATCAGTGAGTTGTCGAAAATGATAAAAAGAAATGGGTCCAAATACAACATCAGACCCTGCTTCAGATCCAGAAACACTATCCATTTTAATTTTATTGATTTTTCCAGGAATTTCAAATCATTATATATCATATCAGACAATGGAAGTTCGAATTGATGAAATTCACCATGAAACATTGTCAAACACTTTCAAACAAACCCCCAATTATAAATAGAGCTGAAATAATTATTTTTGTTTTCAGTTAGGTAACTAATTTGGTTCTGACGAGTATATAATTTATTGAAATTCAAAATTTCTATCATTTCAGAGTATTATTTCAATAATCGAAATTGAGTATTGGCTTTTTTGTTCAATTTTCTAATTGGTAAATGATCATAATCGTTATACCAAATGTTTCATTCACTTCAGAACAGAATATTGATGAATACATTGACGGTACTAGAGGAAGGTGACAAAATTTGCACGTATTGCATAAATAGCAAGTGGACTGAAATTTAAATAGCTTCGAATGATCTTCATGAAAATAAATGAAATCCACTGAAACTGACTCCTATCATGTAGGAAGACTTGGTTATTTTTCCAACAAACTTGGAAAATGATTATGACGAAATGATTTATGCAATGTAATCAGTTCTGAAAATATAATTTTTAATGAATTTTCAGCAAATCTATGAAACAGATATACTGAATCGACATTCCATGACACTCGTGACAAAAAAAGACATGAAACTTTCATGCCTCACTCTCAGTTAATATTATTCTCATAATTGAAATGAGCAGTGTTTTCACTCAATTCTTATATATCTTCAGTTCGAATAAAAATTCGTTCAAATCGATTACAGTTGGTTACATTTGAAATTATGTTATATTCTTGAATGAATACAATATTTGACGTTTCGTACATTCAATATATATAAATAGATTTTTTTTTGGAATCAATACATTTATAGTTTTAATTCAAATAATAGGTTCATTTCGCCATATCCAAATGACAAATTTGTTCAACTGAATTATAATTCATTCGAATCAATTACCATTTTTCTGATTACTTCGTAAACCGAAGCATGTTGATTGAATTTGTTGAACACATCCCGTTCCGTACCATCTGAAATAACATTTCGCGCTATTTTCCCTAAACTAAATCAACACTTACCTTGCACTCAACCTTGAGGGGTTCGTCTTTTGCCGCCCCCACGACCCTTCTCGGAAGGACGTCTCCGCACACCGGCTCGAATTTCACGCGGAGGTGGAAGGGGGGACTCTTCGACGTGCCCTCTTTGTTGGTCGCCTCGCAGCAGTATCGTCCGGAACTGGCCCGGCTAACACCCTGTAATTAAGGATAGAGTATTAGATGAGAACACCCCGTTGCCGGAAGTTTAAGATTTTGTGTTCGCCTGAAGTTGCTGCGGCTAGAGGAAATATATTTCTCGAAGGAGCGTCTTTGGTAATTAGAACGTGGGTTGATAGAAATATGGCATTTCATCAACTACATGAAATTAGTTTCACTTTCACTTTCATGCTTCGATGAAAATTCGGTAATAATTCGGATACACGTCTCGCGCTAGTTGAAAAATATTAAAGATACGTGGTTTCGAAAAAAAAATCGGAGTTGTAAGCTTTGGTCGAATAGAACTTGTAGTACCAAACGTTTCGTCTGCTACTGCAACAGACATCATCAGTGGTATGCATGTTGACTGGAGATTATTTCTTGAAGTATCAACAACTACTTATGTATTTTTGTTCGCTGATCACGAATCTGAAGTCAAAACGTGACGCTCCGGTCTACTTTCGGAGAAATTGCCATCCCAAAGTCGAAAGTGTTACAATTGATCATCTATTTCATAAAACGACTTCTTATAATCGAACACTATCGCAAACTGCATTTATTCATCTATTTTGAATGTTTTCAGATGATAAAAAACTTCGGTTTCACCCAATCACCCAAAAATGAGTGATTGGATGAATTTTATCGCCTATTTTATTGAAAAATTATTTTTAGGTTATGCTTATAAATATCACTGAACATAGAATTGGATTACGTTACACTCGCTATCCCCACCGATTACACCCTAATGGGAAGCAACCACAAAGTATATATAGAGAAAACTCTTAAACGGGCCCTGGCAGAACTTGGTTTTCAATAAATAAATATACTAATAGCAAACAAAGGAAATTTAATGTAATAAAACAATTCAATGAAAATATTTTTGCTATCAATGTGTAAACTGTCTAGCTTATTCATGAAGTTGGAAAAAGTACTTATTCGTTCATATTTCAACAAATTACAAACTTTTCTAATCATTATCCCATCAGCAAACAGACCGTCTAGTGGAAATAAACGATTTTCCAGAAGTTACAATCTGATTTTTAACGATTTCACAAACATGCGAAACTTTGTAATTCACATAATACTTAGGTTCACTGAATACATTATTGATTTTTCCATCTAGAAGTGAAAGAACAGGGTCAACTGGAAAAAATCAAATTGGATCGTATGGTGACTGCAAACATTTACCTCGAATGAACTTTTAAAGAGCTTTTCAGAGTAGTTAGAGTGTGCCTTTTTTGTGACGTTCTAATTCAATTCGAACAATTTCATCTTGGCATTCCCAGTCTTAACTTTATTTTCTAATGGAAAAACTCACTGTGGAACAATTTGAATTGAAATGCAATTGAGAGCAATTCGCTCACTACAAGAAGATTCAAAAGTTTTTCACAATATAGTCACCATTCTGAAAATAGTGTATTTATTGTATAATTTTATTGAGAGTACTACAACTATTCTGACTACATACAAAAAAATGCTAGTTCTGAAACTCTCACAAAAAATCAATTACATTTTTTGACATACACCTTGTCGCCATATCATCGTCTACTAAGTATAATATAGATTACAGATAACCAAACTCAAAAAATGCAATAACTATGAGGAGTGTGACAGTTAACTGAC
>WOGL01001749.1:0-10847 GCA_015342145.1 Leptinotarsa rubiginosa | reverse complement strand
CGACCCACCTCCATAACCTCGTAAACACAATATAGTAAGTTCACACTGTAGGTTCAAGTTTTGAAAGTCTGACATTTTCATTATAACCGATGCACACCCAGAATCAACATAACCTCTCAAGGGTTCCCCGTTAATAACGCAATCGATGAAATAGCATGTATTCGAGTCAATACTTGATGAATGATTTGCAAATACTAAAACATCAGTAGACTTACCCTCGTTTGATTTATTTCCATGCTTACAAAATTGAGGTTGTTATCCTACCGTACACTTGGATTCTTCGTGGCCCAATAACTGACACCGACGACATTCCAGACGTGTTCGGAGACATTCCGACTGGTAGTGGCCCATCACCTTGCAGTTGAAGCATTGTTCGATTTTGGTTTCCGTAGTTCTTCTAGTCGGTAGACGCTGTTTGGAAGACAATGATGCCTCAGGTCTGGTTGCGGCACTCGTCTAACACTACTCATCATATTATTCGACTCGTCGTCCCGTAACATAGAAAGATATTCTTCGTACAGGTCTCAGGTGTTACGTAACGACCTGCCCGGGCACCGTTTCGAGTTGTAACTTTGATGATTCCATCGATGATACATGACACAGCATGTTTCCCTGATATTTGGTATGTTCTAAGGAGTGCCATTTCAGTGAAATAATAATTAGTCATGGTTTCATCTGGCCGCTTTATCCTGTTCAACATTTTCCTCAAAACTAGAGCACAGTGATCTGGGAATGTTTTCATAATCAGGGCTTTATAGTCCCGCCAACAACTATGATATCACGATCTTGCCATTCCCGAGAGTCGAGACTGCATATGGTAGATCGTTTCTTGTGTACTAGACGTACACAAGAAAGTTTTAACGTCCACTCCACACCTGAACTATAAACACTATACGGTCTGGTATTGGATCACGAATGATTTGTTTTCGGTATTCCAGTTCAACTCGTTGAGGACTTGTCTGTCTTTCCATAGATACTTTCAAGGGAATTTCTTATCTATCTCAGACTGTTTGATTGACATGGTTTAAAAAAATCTGCTGAAAATCTAATATCTTCAAAATAAAAAAATTATTTGGGTTATTTACGTATTGCATTGAATAGTATTGAAAAAATAGTTTTATGCGTATCCGACATTGTCAATAAGAACTTGAACACCATGACGAAAGCAGAAAAATCATATCATATCATATCACTCTGATTTTTTTCAACTATAAATATTGGCAGGAAGTTGGCCAACCCCAGAGGCGAATTTCATAACAAAGTTAGACTCGACAAGTGTGTAATACGAAGAAAAAAAGAGAAAACCCAAGATGACAAAAACTAGTTGGAAAGCTATAGAGTATGCTGTAGACGACCCCTCCCGATATAAAAGGCCCCGACACTCTTTCGAATGAGCCCCCCCTATGTCCTCCGTTGAAAGGCGAACAATCATTTCATCCATCTCACCCCAGCCAGGTAGGGGTACACCGTGAAGGGCGGCACTGATGTCTGAGAACATTCATGTCGCCATCCCACCATCAGTCATAACCGTATCCCTCTGACAAACATCAGTTGAAAGGGTAAGGGAGCCAGGCTCCAACCTGAACGAAACCAAGACGACATTCCACTTTGTTAGGGATACTCAGACGGATCAACCCATCTGAATTGTCCTTCCAGATACTGACGGGTAGCAAGTTTTCCAAATCCGATTCATAGATAGTCGTCCCAACCAAATTAAATAAATTTATGTTTTTCATATATAGAAAGTTACTTGCGACGAATCTTCCAAATAAAAGATGTTGCACAGGTGCCTGATGGTTTAGCTCGACAACCGCATAAGATTTATATGATTTAATATATTTCCTAGATTCCTGAACATATAACGATATGAATAACACTTTTTTACGTTTAGGTTTAGAATGAACCTTGAAGTTTAAATATTCGTCTGATGTGATACCTAGGAATTTGACCTCTTGCACTTTTCAAAATTGATCAGCTATCATTTTTAATTGAAGTTCTGGAACTCTCCTATGAAAAAGATGAAAATTCACGAACACCGTTTAATTCGTATTCATATATAGTAAAGTTTTCTCAGAATAGCAACACAAACAACTCAGCAGTTTAGCAAGTATATATTTTGAGAAAAGTCGACATCTCGATAAAAACGACGGGATCTCAGGGAAAAAGTCGAAATCTCATGAACAAATCGAGATCCCGAGAAAAAGTCGAGATCTCAAGGAAAATAACACGAGATTTCGAGAAAAAAGGCAAGATCCCATGAAAAAAGGCGAGATCTCGAGAAAAAAGCGATATTTCCAATATAATTTGAATGTGGCCCTCCTACGTCTTCGTAAAAGAGTGTGGATTTAATTATTTGTCAAAAGTTTTAGAATATAATCAACTCAAGATTTGTTTCGGAAAGTTCCATAAGTGTTTGAAATTTGAATTTCGAACTTTGTAGGTTTTACTATGCCCCAATGATTTCGTATTCATCAGAAGTCAATGAACTGTTTTGACAGAAATCCATCAATTATCCCCTACACAATGGAAAGACAGTCGGTCGATATCGATTCAAACCATGGCCTTTTCATATGCATTACCTTGAAATTTTGAGTCGAATATTTGTCTGAAAAAAAATCGGAACTTATACCGTATGTAGAGAGGTATTTTGAACTTAGAATCGGACATCCAAAAATGGTCTGGTGGCTTGATGGATCTGATGTTCTCGTTTTGTTCGCTATCAAGTGCTCGATGTAAAAGAAAAAACGTTTGTTTGCTTCAGCTGTTTGGGTACCTTGAACCAACCGATCAAAATTCACCATGGGGTATATAATGACATTCTGTGACGTTGTGTATTTTCTAAAAAACCCGATACCGTGTGTTGTGTGTGTGTTCAGATAAATTTGTCAAAAGTACTGATACGTTTTGTCTAGCGAACACTTTTCAAATTTCGAAGTATAAATGAAAGTGCGGACTAGATTCTTTTTTCTATAAAGATTGGTTAGCAGGCATCCCTAAAGTTCTGGATAGGCCAGCTTCATCTAGGCTGGACTTCTGTAGACATTAGAGTATTACCAATTTCTCTTGAGGTCGCTATCTTTTGTAAAATTACACGGATCTTTATATTTTTCTGACACAAGGAGCTGAAGATATCGATAACGATTTCATGTTAGAAACACATTGTACAAAGGTAGAGCCTGTCATCTGAGCAGTGTTTCAAATACTGTCGTGGTAAAAAGCACGTATCCTAGATACTTTGTTGTCTTAGCTGGTCCTTCGATTGTTTTCAGCGGAGTCTTACAATACTCATATATTCCTCTTCGAGACAGTCATCCGACTTACTTTGATCTCTATTGGTTTTTTTTTGCTTCGTTCGTCTACGAACGTAATACGTAATATAAAATTATCAATTTCGTGTGTCTTGATTATTAGCCATTCACAAAATACAACTCGTCTCGGTAAGATCCCTGCTTTGAGTATTCAGAATATTTACTATGAAAACGCTAATTCATCGATTTTCATTTCTTCCTCATCAACCAACGGCTTTTTTACTTGTATTTTTGGGTTGTATTCAAATGCAGTCAAATTCATTCAAGTATTTAAGTATAGCGTTGATAAGTTAAAACAACTGTCATTCGTATAATTCATCTGAGCCATTTTCGAATAGAGAAAGAAAAATGTAACCATTCAGAATAAGGAAATTTCTGGCGAGTAGGCTACTATATTTTTTATGACCCATAAGAAAAATATTTCAAAATGAGATTCATTTGTGAAGGATATCTCGAATCAGAGTAATGAATTCAATTTCTTAACAAGAACTGACCCAGAAAGCATTCTGAAATATTTCCTCTTTATGTTATTTTATTGAATAATAATTGAATATTGAATATTGAGTGGTTCGAAAAGATAAAAAACCTGCCATAGATACCACAATACAAAATGTCGGTGGTGTTCACTGGTTTTTACTTCGCGAGTAGGCGTTTTTATTCTCATTTCTCTCGTTAGAATGTAGGTATACATATACATTTTGAATCAAGTAATTTTTTTATTGAAAATTATTGAATTTGCTCATCGGTGATTGGCCTCGAAAGTATTGAGTTATGAATCTGATCAACTGTTTGGTTCGATGGTAAAAGTTGTGGATCATATTGTCTACTTACCCAAAAAAAATGGTCAAATGAATGCCGTTTTTTCGGTACGGTTCGTTTCAATTATAAAGAACTACATCCTTACAAATTCTTGAAAAATAAATATTAAATTGAGAAAATCAATATTTTTATTAGAAACAAAAATTTATGAATAATTTCAAATGAATAGTATGAATCTATGTTAACTTATATGAAAATTCCGAAATATTGGATAATGTTTAATAATGTTTTAGGTTTCTAGTCAGTAACCAGTGGGTTATTGAATGTAATTCATGAAATTATTGTAATCGTGTAACATATGAAAATTTTTGCCAATATCAGATAAAACCAAAAATGTCGCTGAGTTGAATCTTTTTTGAATTGATAGATCGTTGCGAATCACTTCCTAAAATGACTTTTCAAAATATGTTCAACTAGCTTTCATTAAGAACCATCCTATGTATTCAATTGTCTGGTGAGCTCATACATACTTCTCTGGATATTTTACGAACAAGAAAATGGTTCCCTTATCATAATGTCAGAGAAATATTTACAAAAATAGAAATATTTCGTAGCAGACTCAACCAGTTATGTAAAGTATCTGTGGTTATAGAAACTAGAGATGTTTGTACACGGGGCTAGAAAGAATTTAAATAGTATAACTCGAAATAACCTCGTTATAATTACGCAGTGTAAAATTCCTCAAATATTCCCATGATTTTAATTCAATAATATATTCACGAATGAAAGGCTATTAATTTTGATGAGCAAAATGAACGATATACTTGACAGTATCCAACATATTGGAAAATATCGGCATGAAGCTATTACCCAGTGATGGCATTTACTACACTAGCGAACATGTATTTGCATTTTAATGAATTTCAAACAGCCAGTATGAATTAATTAAAAGTAAAATTTGCGATCATGATCATGTTCAAGTGGATGCCAGTCGGGAGTATATTTTTGGAATGAGACATTGTTTGGCCAGTGTTCCGGAATAACGGAATACACAAGACATGTCAAAAAATTCTCAAACAAACATTCTGCAAACACACAAACTCTTCCTGAAAATGATTGTGTTTACTGTATCATCAGAATAACAAAATAAACTAATTATAACAACACTATCACCTACGTGTCATTGAAATCGATCAGCCAACAGTGTTTTCGAAATAATCAACCATTAGCAATTCAGAATTTTGAAATAAAAGTGCCTCCAACAATATTTCCATGAAGGTGATTCTTTGAAATAACATTCATAAGTGATAATACGCAAGGCCTGTTAAAAATAAAGGCACATTCCTTTCAATATTGAAACAAGTCAAAGACCAATGGTGAAAGTCATAGATTGAAATAAAAACTTTCCTTCGATCATACTCTGAAGTCCTACTACAATTCACATTTCTGATGAGATAGAGTAGTAGAGCAATTCCGCAAAACAGTGATCTCCTAAACGAAAACTTCTCACTGAGGGCCAAAAGAAATGATCGGGACTCTTCTTGCTACTCTACCACGTAGTACCGGCTAAATCCATCAATTTACAGCATTTTCTGTTGACATATGTTTTCTGAATCCAAACTGGCATTCATACAAGATATTATTCTTGTCTAGGTAATGAACAAGTCTATTTTTCAAACATTTTTCGAAAATTGTTTGTGATAGTTACCGGTCTATAATTTGTGACAAGTTTCTTGATGCCAGATTTGAATATTGGGATAGTAAAAGAGTATTTAAAAGCAATAGGTACATATCCTATTGCGATTATATATTATATATAAGCGATTATATTTTATTTTAAATTGAGCTGATACACCATCAGGGCCCACGGAGCTGTTGTTTTTCAGAGTGGATATAATTTTCATAACCTCGTTTTCTGTAACCGGATTCAGGAATTGAATTGATGGATATAGCCGTTAGTACGTGGTAGGAGATCATCACGAAAAATTAGGTTTTTTCTACTTCTATTTCTAACTGACGTTACTGCAGACGTTACCCTCCATGGGAGGGCGCCTCCCTGGAAGTTAACAATAGACCTACTTCTCAATTAACATATTTGTGTTATTGACGAAGGTAGTCGCAGACGGACCGCCGAGCAGGTCCTCACAAGATTGGAGACAATGTACCATGGTATATTGACCTTGAAGTGGACTAGAAAATTCAAGCTCTGGTGTCTGCCCCACCGCGGATCGGATGAGGTTTTCAGCGTTCAGCAGTCTTACTCTTGTCAGTTGACTTGAAAGATGAGTAATCGGCCAAATGAGTAATCGGCTTCGTGGAGACGTGTTTCATTGAGTTTGAATAGGAAGGAAGAACGAATAGACCCACTCACTTTGTTCCTTCCTACGGAAACCATTTCAACGATTTCAATTTATTTGAGGCATAATGATATGAGAATATGCCACATCATTCGAGACTGTTATGGAATGCTCTACAGTGGTCTGGGATGTTACGAAATGTTCCCGAATGTTCCAGACTATTCCCTAACATTTTGCAGGATTCCAGAATGCCCGGTAGGTTCTAGAATATTTTGGACTACCCCTGAACATTCTCGAATTTTCTGGACTATTCTAGAATTTTCTAGAGTGCAAAATTCCAGTCCTTATATATTCGAAAGTACGCCCTTCAGATGAAGAAGGAAAACTTCTTAATGAATAAACTGATTCGATACTACGACAGAAAAAAATGTAGGCATATACTACCTGGGCTGAAAAGTCTCCGGCCTAATACATAGATGGCGCTAGTCTTATTGCATTCACTTTTTTTTCAGTTAGTACTAACCTTCAAAGAAATCTGCTGAAATTTCATGATATTCTACTCATAAGTTTGTGAGTTACTGTGCTAAGTGTGACAGTACTTTTGTTATTTTCAAAACAATTAATGGAAAACAAGTTCGTGTTTTAATTTTCCACTGCTTCTTGATGGACCGTTCAAGCGAAGCAATGGCTTCTTAAAAAGTATTATAAGGACTCCGCTCCATCAGAAACATCAATTAAACGTTGGTTTGCTGAATTCAAACGTGGTCGTAGAGACACCTATGATGCAGAACGCAGTTGACGTCCAGATGAGGCATTAACACCAGAAAACATAAAAAATACACAATACCGTTAGCTGACATTGTAAAGATATCAAAAGAACGTGACAAGAGCAAGGTCTGTTCGAAGTTGGAGCTGCGCGAGCTCACTGTTGACGTCTTGATATTTCTGAGCAGTGTTTGGTCATGATTCAACATAAGACAAACTAGAATTCCTTCACTCCGAAATCAAAACGATCGTCATCTGAGTGGAGAGCAACTGGTGAACCTTGTCCAAAGCGTGCAAAGATGCCACAGTCGGCTAGCAAGGTTATGGAATCAGTATTTTTGAATGCGCATGGTATAATATTCATCGATTATCTTGAAAAGGGAAAAACCATCATATTACATAGCATTATTGTAGCGTTTAAAGGACGGAATCGCAAAAAAAGACCCCATTTGAAGAAAAATAAAGTGCTGTTCTATCAAGACAAGTCAATCAAAGCAATGGCAAAATTGCATGAATTGGGGTTCGAATTGCTTCCTCATCCACCGTATTCTCTAGGTGTGGCCTCCAGGGACTTTTTTCTTTTCGCAAATCTCAAAAAAGTGCTCACCGGTAAGAAATTTCGCTCGAATGAAGAGGTTATTACTGAAACTGTGGCCTATATTGAGGCAAATGATGAATCGTTCTACAAAAGTTGTATTGAAATGTTAGAGCGGCGCTGGAATGATTGTGTGGCTCTTGATGGAAAGTACGTTGATGAATAAAGCCAATTTTGTACAAAAACTCGTTTTCTTTATCAGGCCCGGGATTTTTCAGCCCGGGTGTTATGTAGGAGTCCAGTCGGGTCACTAGTTGAAAATGAATTTAGATATAGAAATCTCTCGAACTCACATTTGTTTTGATATGTTTCACAATGTTTCATGGAGAATGATAGGCGAATAGAATGCGAAATAATCAGAAGGAAGTATATAGAGAAATTGGTTAAAAAGTTGATATTCTAAAATTGCATATGGAAAGAAATTACCTAAATAATATAGAACAAAAAACAAATAATTATTTGTTAATGCCACCTCTGCACATTAAGTTAGGGTTGATGAAACAATTTGTTGAAAAACTAGATCAAACCTCAGAAGCAAGTTATCAGAAGTAAAGGTTAAAGCTGGGATTTTTGTTGTTCCGCAAATCAGACAGATCTTCGCCGATGAAAAGTTTCCAACGTTGCTGAATCGTACTCAAAAAGCGAGTTGGAACGGTTTCAAAGCAGTCGTTTCTGTATTTTTAGGAAATAACAAAGCCGAAAACTACAAAGAGCTAGTTGAAAATATCCTAAAAAATTTTGAGGCCATGGGCTGCAGGATGTCATTAAAAGTACATATGCTGCATGCACATTCAGATAAATTCAAAAACAACATGGGAGCGTATTCAGAAGAGCAAGTAGAACGTTTTCACCAGGACATTATGAGCTTCGAATAACGTTATCAAGGCCAATACAATGAAAACATGATGGGAGACTATATTTGGGGTTTATTGAGAGATAGTACCTATGAACATAAAAGAAAAAGCAGAAATGTGCACTTTTAAATTATTTTCTACTTTTTTGCGAGTTATTTTAATAGTAAAACTTAATGAAAATGATAAAAACGTTAATTTAAATGGTTTCATTTTCAATTAAAAATTAAAACCACAGATTTTGAAAAACATCGTTCAAACAGTTTCCTAAATAAAAAAGCAAACTTTTTCATGCAGTATTTTTTTTTTCGTCTTATTACGACCTAAAGAATTGAAATTTAATGCTTTAAAGTTAAAGTCAAATTTTGTGTTGATCCGTGTTATTTGTCTAGGAGTATTTCTGAGATTCAACCGATGACGATCCAAAAAATCACCCACCACGACAGTGTAGTTTCTTCACCCATTTTTTACCAGTGATAAGCATCTACCCGCATAGAAAAACATTCTGCAAGTTTATCAACATTGTGCAAATGTATCAGCAAACTACTCCAATAATTTAATTAACAAATCTAGTCTCATCAAAGAACACCTCTCAATCCAATGCAAGAAACGATACCTAGCGAATAATTAAATGCGAGCTACTCCAATTAAGAAGTTATGCCAAGAATCCGTGTTTCTTAATAACAAATTTAATTATACTTCGTGGGAAAATCTCTCGAGCATCTGAGTACTGGCTAATTTCATTTCTGTTGTGAAAAAAAACGGAATAGCCTGGGAAGGAAGAAATAGATGAGCTGTTTGTTCCAGTCGTTTGGAGAAAATAGATTATATCACCATCGCATTGCTGCAGCTCGAAATACGCTCTGTCTAGCAGTATTTCGTTTCTGTAAACAAAGTGACAGGATATGATAACTAAGAATTATGGTTCCTCGACATCCAAGAAGTTTTTGATAACCGTTTTCATGTGAGAGCATTGACTAGTAGCTAAGTACATGAAAAATTAAGTGATATACTTGTTTTTAGTTCTACTAGATATAGTCTGGGTCACAAGATCCTTTTTTTTTGGAACTTCTGTTCAAGGGCTCCGAAAATTATGATCCATGGCTCATTCGATTCGGAATAACATCTAGCAACTATGTGAAAAATTTAAAGAGGGACTCGAAATAATTGCAACAGTTATAATCCATTCAGTAAAAAAGGGGGGGTTTGTTTTTTTGCAAATATCTCGGAAAATATTGAAGACATCCGAGATAATCAATTAACTAATTTTTACAAATTATAAATTTACATAAAAACCCTGATAATTTTTAAATTAAAAACCTCAAATTATGTTCACTTCTGGGAGCTTTTCTTGAAAGCCTTCAAAAAAGATTCCCGTTGGGAAAATTAAAAAAAAAATAAAAAAAAGACGTTGAAAAGTGAAAAATTCAATTAAAGTAATGAAAAAAAAAATTGTAATATTCAAATTCACTGGTTATTCTTATTATTTAAAGTTACATTAGAATGGTTTTTCATAATTTTTAGCTCCATTTGTTTAAAAAAATTGTTATAAACATATGTACCTATTGTTTATAAGATATTTGAAATTTTTTGGGGGGATTTTTATCAGTGATAAATATGATATTTAAAAACAAAATCGTTTCTTAAAAAAAAGTATTGCTTAAACACGCATTTGTTAATTAACTTTTCTTTTGCTACTGAATATGAATATTAAGGAACGATTTTTTTTAATCATAATTTCTATTTCTCTTTGATATTCTGTCTTTGATATTCTGAAAAAAACCTTTTTATAATTTATATTTTCTTTATTTATTTAACAAAAAATTTGTTTTGAATAAATTAATGTTTACGATATATATATTTTTTAAATACTACCTACCAGAAAAAACAAAAACAACCATGTGTCACTTTTTGTGTAAAGAAAAATATAAAAAAAATTGTAAAAAATAAAGAAATAGAAGTTATGATTCAAAAAAACGAATCCACATGTTTCTAGAAACGATATAAAATCGAGAAAGGATAATGCAGTCAAACTGCTGGAAAATTATTCCATGAAAATGAAAAGACAAATAGATGAGTTCTCTTCGATCATTTACAATTTGATATCAATATAAGAGCCATCGGTAGACAGATGTTTCAGCCTGTTAGTTAGATAGGGAATAGAGGATTTTGTCTTGCATAATTCGGCAGGAGTTTTTTTTTTTCACAAATAGGTGCACTATGACGTAATGAACCTAAAAACACAAAATACTTACAAATAAGGCGAACGGAA
>WOGL01001747.1:0-10848 GCA_015342145.1 Leptinotarsa rubiginosa | reverse complement strand
TAAATGTCAATGTATTCAGGCAATTATTAAAATTTCCGCCATTTTGTAGTAGTTGAAGATATTGACATTATATTCTAGGGTTGAGAAGCATTTGTCAGGAGCTTCAAAAAGATGTGTCACAAGACCCCCCTTTCCATTTAATTTTTTCCCAGATAGCGCCCAGTCGCAATCTTGAAAGTTATCCCAAATTTCAATTTTTTGCATTGACCCGTTCAAAAAGTAAAAGGGGGGACATTAAAGAATTGCACTGTATATTATATTCATTTGTAGAGGCAATTGAGAATTTAGGTGTATGGCTTGTCACCGAACTTGGATTCACAAAACATATCAATCACGTATGTAAAACTTCTTTCAATATTTTGAGGCAGTTATATCCTAACTTACTTTTATTGCCAAAAAACTTGAAACTCTGCCTTTGCGAGTCATCGATACTTTCGAAAATGGCCTATTGTCATTGCATTTAAGGACCAGCTTCACAACAAACTGATGCTCGGCGTCTTCAGAAAATACAAATTAGTCGTATTCGATTCTCATACGAGATCCGTAAATACGACCACATAAGCTCATCCTTTAAGAATTCTGGTTGGCAGAAACTGAATGCTTGCAGAGAACTGCACCTTTTTACCTTCACTAATAAAATTTTGCAAACCGGAATTCCACCTTATCTATGTGATAAACTCATTTCACTATCTCTCAATAATACTAGTCGCAATCAACTTCTCATGTTCATATCAAATCATAATTCGGCTATTTATACACGTAGTTTCTCATATATGGCAGCTGAATTGTATATCACCTTATCTGCAAATTTCAAACAATTACCTCTCAAAAATTGAAAAAAAAACTGAAAGTTCTAATCTCAACGAGGCAATAATTCAACATTGTATTATATAAAGGTTTCGATTTCCCAGATCATTGTAGGACTTATTATTTTTATCATTTTGTTTTATTTTTTATAATAATTAATTATTTACTTATGATACTTTACACGACAATATTTTCATCATTCTCTTACATTTATGAAGTAAGATTCATTCAGTTTTTGAATTTTCCAGAAAACGTATTGTTGGAATTTCTAAACTTCATATCTTTCAAACGAGTGGACTGGTTCAAAAGCGAAGTAGTATTGGGTAGCCAACGATGCATCATTTTATCTCCACTCCCACTGAAAAATTGGAGGATGCCATTCAGACTACTGAAGGTCAAAACTTGTCCCCCTTACTTACAAACTTGATGTATTATGTAGTATTCGGAAATAAGATCTTTGTGGAGGTGTTACTCACTTTCTCACTCATTTTTGTAAATTTTAAAACTACAACTCACATTAACCATGGCGTTCGTCGCAATTCTGAACAGAGTAGCCCTTTCGCATACTTCTTTGTTCTTCCCTTGTAGCACTTCAGTATCAGCGTTGGTTTCCATTTCGCTCAGAGGCTTCGCCAAATTTTTCCAGTGTTTGCCCAATACATCACCGCAAGTCTGCAAATCGTTCAGCTGCGATTCTAGTTTTCTAACGATGCCTGACCAGTCTTCGAGGCCGCCTGCTTCTTCCGCCTCTTCTTCGTCCTCTTCATATTCCATTATCCTTCTGAAAGGAAAAAATAAAACAGTTACAAATGGATAAGTACTGCCTTGTTCGGTTTACCAAACTGACCCATACTCGATTTTTTGGAAACGATACGCTGCAAACGATCAGTTAGGAAGAAACACACACAAGACAATTCAGGTATTCAATATATCCGATGCTCCAATGAAGTTTCTTTATATGAAAGATCCTATCTTTTTTTCGATGAGGAATCACCTCCTTAAATATTTTACACTTATTCAGTTACACCCTGTATAATACGTATTGATAGACATTCTGTGTAACGTTCCTATGAATGATATCTGTTTCAATTCCATAATGAATATTTGGAGTATGAACTGATGGCGAAAAAGTGATTTTCGTGTGATTCAATGTTCATATGAAAGTAGTTGTTTCAAAACGACTTTTTCCATTTTTGTAATTCAACGTTCATGTGAAAGTAGTTTTTTGGAAAGGGTGTTTTCTTCCAGTTTGTATCTATAAGAAACTAGTTTCTTCGAAAAATATTTTCTTCCCAATAATGATAGACCTTTCAAATGATATCATCCCTGCTTATTTCTACTTTAGTGATATTGAAACAGTAACTGTTATGACAGTATTATTCAGTTACACTTTTGACTTTGAGCATGAAATTAGAGAATGGAAATTATTTAAAAGCATCTTTTGCATACAAATTTACTTTATTAGGAAGCTAACGAATGTGAAACACATGATTTTGTAAAATGTTCAGTGAAAATCCTACAATAAAGTGTTACTTGAATACGTTATGGATTTTCAACAAGTATCGGTTCATTTCATCACGAATGTCTTTTTAGGAAAGAATGATGGCAGCATAAAGGGTATAAGATATTTCGACTGTAAGCCAAAACATGGTATGTTTGTGAGGGCTGATAAACTAATATTGGATAGAAGAGGCCGAGCAATGAGACTTGATAAGGCTGAAGCTCTTGCCAATAGCAATAAATGTTCTTTGAGCAAAGGTAGGTTAATAGAAAGAACAATAAAGTAGGTGTATATTTATTTTATGAGCAAAATACTCCGTAAAAAAATATTTTTTCAGTCACTGGGTAACCTGAATATATTCAATACAAAAACACTGCTTTCTCACACCAGAACTACCAACATTCCTCTCAGCGTTAACAGTAGATGAACTATTCTCATTCACTCTACATCATTTTCTGATGCACTGTTTGGTGTAGTTATGAATATTACTGGAAGAGGAAGATATTCCTCTTGAAGATGATCACTTGGTGATCAAAACACGTGTCTGAGGTGTTAAAATAACGGTTTGGTGTTGGGAAAAAACTTCAGTAATATTCACTCTACATAAGACTATCTGCAATGGACAGTGAAAAGTGTAACTGAAAGGTAACCTCTATCAAGAAATTGGGTATTATTATTGGACAGTATCTGAGATGGGATGAACAACTATGATAAAAGAATGAGGCTACTATGTTCACTCCTTGCAACTCATTGGCAGAATCAGTATTATGATATGTATTGTTGTCTGGATGAGCACTTTTAATTTACCATCAACCGTTCGCGAACAACGCCAAATTCGTCGAAAAAAGTTATGTTGAGGAGGCACTGACGAGTTGCTTCACTTGAATTATATGAAGAAACTGAAACATTCAATTCGAGAGGGATCTGTTTGGTTACTAGTGTATTTTATGGATGTCCTCCAATCTGTAGAGATTTTGTTCCTCAATAAATAATATCAAAATTCCACTATACACAATTAACTTTTTTTCTATAGACCAAAACTATATAATCTACTTTACTTAGAATAGAAAAATATTAGTAGGTAATAAGTACAATACAACTATAAAAAGTTCATTATTGAAACTCCAACGATCTGCAATTTATTTTAATAAAAAATGCTAGTTATGAACTCTGTACTGTTCCAATATATGTGAAATTATTTTATTTCCATATCCAATTTTTTCTTCATGCAGCATTTGACTCCTCACCAATCAAAAAATCAAAAGGAAAAAACATTAATTGATAATAGTTATAGAATGTTTGCACTACTACAACCATCCGTCAATGATATCAAAAATACTAATGAAAACACAGCTACGAGTGGTTGAAAAACACACAAAGCAGGTGTCAAGACGCCAGGGTGTATTTTACTCACTCTGAGTTCATTAACATGAATATATTTTCATTTTTTTTATCTATGTACCTACCTAGATATATCATGAGAGGTGACTGTTGGTAACAGGTAACAGTAAAGTTCATCTGCCAACTTGATTTCTCAAACACACGTCGAAAAGAGTGGTGCAGTTCTGGAGTTTAGCAGCAGTGTTTGTATAGGATTTATTATATGCTGGATGTTCTAGTTCTAGCTTTTACTAAATATATTATTTAATAACGAAGAAACAGACATGTTATATTAGAAAAGCAACATAACAGACATGTATAGAAAAAGAAAACAAACAAAAATTCTCATAGCACCACAGGATATTTTACTTATTACACTTTCAGTGATACATTTCTTCTTTCAAAATTCAAACCTTGATAGCAACCATTTTGCATTTCAATGAAAGTATTGAGTGCTATGAACAAACACAAATTGACCTAATTAGTGTGCTAATTTTATGCAGATCAATCCAAAGAGTAACTGAACAATGTATCTCATGAGAACAATGGCTTTGACAGCCAGAGCCACGATTAAAGGAGATAAAGTCCGGGCTTGTGGTTAGCCATTGATTGCGAGTCTCATCAACAACAGTTGTTGTCGAGACTTCGATATATAACTTTTGCCCTCGCTGTCAACGCACATACCACTGATGATGTCTGCTGCAGTAGCAGATGAAACGTTTGGTACTTCGAGGTCCATTCAACCACGGCCTACCAGCCCGGATATTGTTCTCTCCAATAGCTGAGTTAATGTTGGCTTTAGTCCCAGAAATTGAAATGCTGGTAGTATCATCAGCATACATAATGATTGTTTTTTGAGACATTTATGAAAGCCCTGGAAAAGACTCACAAAATGACCCTTGAGGGACACCAACATTAACAATATTTTCTGTAGATCTTTGACCGTTAATCACGGCTGTCACGAAGATATGAAGCAATCCGTTTACTTGTAAGTTCTTGTATGCCAATTCAGTGTAGTTTCTCTACTAAGTAGGTGATGATCAACTGAATCAAATACTCTACATAACTGATGACAGAGATTTACTTCTGATAAAAGTATGTACTACAATGTTCAAGTTTCAATGAAAATATATTCCATATCACAAACCTTAAGCCTCTCAATGATAGTATATAGGTAATGAAGCATGTGAATATAACCTGACTGCACTAGAGGCATTGATGAACTCAAGCATGGACACGAGAGTGATCTGGAAATGTCATGAAGATGTGAAATAACGGGAATACTATATAATGACTCTATACTGAGTGCCAGGATTCTCAGGTTACCATTTGGATTACCATTCCAAGCTCATAACTCTGTATAAGCTCAACAGCTGGTTAGCGATAATAATATAACCTGGAATGAAATGGATTAAGACTTATCTGACTGGCAGATCACAATCTGTTAAGGTTAGGCTCAAATCTGGAATATATCATTCTGAAAATCGTAACATATTAACAGGTGTTCCCCAAGGTAGTGTCCTGGGTCCTACTCTCTTTCTCTTATTCGTCAACGACATCTCTAATATCAATCAACAACATTGTACTGTACAGTTTGCTGATGATACGTCCTTCTTATTGAGTTCTTCTTCTTGTGAAGGGTTATCTGACCAGGCTGATATTGCAGTTGCTAATATGCTTAATTACTGCGCCAGAAACGGCCTCGTACTAAATAGCAATAAATCTAATACAATTGTTTTCTCGCTTAGAGAAATGGACTGCAGTATATTAGTTAGAGCTAATACTAAATCTATTGTGCAGAAAAAATCAGTCAAATTCTTAGGGTTGAACATTGACTCCCAATTATCCTGGAATGATCATATTGACTCTATTTCTATAAAATTATCCAAGCATTGTTTCGTCATTTGGAATCTCAGAAATTCTGTCCCTATAAATATTTTATTAAGTTACTACTATGCCTATGTTCACTCAAGTCTAAATTATTGCTTAGTCTGCTACGGTAACAGCAGCAAATTGAATGATCTGTTGATTGCTCAAAAAAAGATACTAAGAACCATGTGTTTCAAAAAATATGGTGATTCTTGTAAGCAGTTATTCACTGAGTTACAAATTTTAACTGTGATATCTATGTATATTTTGAATTGTGTCACTTACATTAGGAATCATTACCACGAGTTTCAGCAAAGGGATACTATCCACATAGCTGCTGGTTATACTCTCAGGCAAAATTATAATTTAATAGTTCCTGTACACAAATTAACATCTGTATCAAACGGACCTCATATCATGTCTATACAAATATTTGATAAACTTCCAACATTCATTAAGAAAATCTAAAATCTCATCAATTTCAAAAATAGCGTTAAAAGTATTCTCTACAAAAATGCATTTTATTCACTTGATGAATATTTTCAAACTGATCTGGCTGTTTGACATCACGATTGTTTGCTTGTTTACTATTCTACTGTTTATACTATGTTTTTTTTAATTGTTTTATATAATTATCTCCTACATCTGCTATTGATTTGATTTTTTTTATGTATATTCCATATTTTATCACTTGATATTTTTCAACTCCAATCTTTACTCTGTATGTGACGATTTCCATGCTTATAAAAAATCTCAGGAAAAATAAAGTATTGTATTGCATTGTATTTCCACATTTTTCCGTATAAGGACGAAGGAGTCAAAATCTTTCTTTTTCGAATATTCTGAGTTCGGAAGGTAGTTGCATTATTTTCAAGAATTCTCCTGATACTTGTTTCTATTGAACATACTCAAATTGAAGTGAAGCATTCTAAAGGCAGCAGGTAGCAGTTTAACCAATTTCTGGGACATACATGTAAAAATTGTTAGTCTCAGAAAAGTAGAAAAGTTCGTTCCCTACAACATTCCACTCTTCCATAGCTAAAAAGCACCAAAACTGTAGACATTTGACGAAATTGCCGAATCAATTCGGTTTTTCAAGATGACTGATAAGTGAATTGTGTATTTCGCATTTTAAACACTTACTTACTATTCTGTTGATAATTTAGAACCACCGGACCTGTCAGACTACAAAGCAAAGTTATTGAACTGACATCTCGTCGTTTATCAATTGGTAGAAATGACTCAAATTGAAATTTTTCCAAATGCGTCCGATTCCACAGATTGTTCGTCAGCCCTCTCCTGTGACGTCTATACTTCAAAACGTCTCCTATCTGCGACATAAACTGAATATAAATAAAAGTTGTAATTGCAAATGAGCGGAAAATTACTCATCTGACCTATTCATCCAATAATCCGTCAGGTCTTACTGATGATGCGTTTTATGTATATCACCTATTAAACAAATGAACAACTGTGTGACGAACAGTCAATTATTCTGTTAAATCATCAGCTAACCACATTTACCAATGAGAAATCCCGAATTAATGCGTCATTAGTCACTGTTTGTAACCGGACACGAAAATCTAACATTCTGAAACGTATCCTCAATGTGCAGCATGATTTACTTTGAACGGAATCGATTTCCAAAGAATTCAAAGCTTCCAGACCATCGAGGTAGGTATTTTAAAAAATATGAACTGAAAATGGTAGCTGATATTTTATGAATGACCCATTCGTAACAATGTCGTAGTTTAATGAATGTATTGAGTTATTCATTTTGTAATGTTATCGAGATTGTTCCTGAAGAGGTAATGAGGAGAGTGTCTTATTCTGAAACATCGATGTCTGCCATTGAGGATGACAGCGTTCCATGTGAAATGTCACCACTTCCATATTCTATATTGTGTGGCAATCTTGTGAATTTGATTCAACTTAACGAATGTTTTGAGTACGAACCGGATTAAAAAAGAGAGTTTTTTAAGGAAAATAATTAGGTTCAGAATGAACTCTTTTATAAAAATGTGTAGATCATGTATACAATGAACTTTCTTACATAAATGGAAAAAGTCTCTTCCGAAACGAATACTTCCACATAAATATAATGATCACTTACCCCACGGTGTGGGGGGTGGTCATTGGTTGATAATGCCGGCGCGCCCTCCTGAATGTATCGGAGCTTCGGAGGATAGGGACTGACCAGCGCACACTACGGTGAAAAATAACAATAATGATAATATTAATATAATAATAATAACTTTTCACTTCTGTGGTTAAGAAGTATGAAATTTCTTCTACAAAATAGTACACAGTAATAAGAAAGGCATCCATAGGGTGTAAAACAAAATAAGTATAATACAATACAAAATCGAAAACATTTACAGTCTCTAACATAAATAAGAAAGGGAAAAACATTTTTATAATAGCTACCCGGCTAGAATGGAGAAATATTGATTTGCAAAAATTCATTGATGTTTTTTTGGATAAGATAGGCTTTCAATCGTGCTTTAAAAATCGAATTATTAGGCGTGTCTCTCATTGTGCTGTCCAACTTACTGAAAAATTTTGGTCCAAGGTACAGATGACTTTTTTGAAAAAGTGTTGTTCAATGTGCAGTAGTTACCAATAATCGGGTTGGATAGCCCTGATTTTGTCGATTCGCTTCGAATGAAGAGATATTTTTGATAACATATATACATAAAATGGTAGATAGGGATTAACGGGACGTTTAAAAAATAAACTAACTCTATTTTACAAATCGCTGAGGTTTCCAACTGAAAATTAATTAATAAATTTTTTTCAATACATTTTTTTTTGAATTTTATATGAAAATGACAATACAACAAAAACACTTCAACTGGAGCTTCAAATATCTATCGCTTCATCAGATCATTTCGTACCACACTTCCAACTAAACTTCTCGATCTGCGTGTTGGTAGTGTTCTTATATGGTAATGGAAGTCTCTCGAAGCGACATCTAGAACAATCGCGATGCGCAAGTCGAGTTAAACGCGATCTTGGTCAGGAAGATGATTCACAATACTAGTCTTTATATAGATATGCAGATCATACACACAATTTTCTTTCAGGTACAAATTGGGAGGAAAAACCATTTCAAGACAAAGCTTTCATATAAATTTTGAATTACTCTAAGGAAGAGTTTTTTTGGAACAACTACATATAAACATTGAATTATGTGAAAGTCACTTTCTCCTATGCAGTTTGTACTGCAAACATCCATTATGGAATTGAAAAATACGTCGTTTGTAGAAACGCTACACAATGGAGAGTATTCATAAAAAATGTCACATGATAAAGCTATCATCCTCAATGATGTACAATGAAGTTTCGGGAGAAAACACTTGTCTTTCCATCGTTCTGGAAAATATCGCAAGATGAAGCACATATTCAACGAAAGTCATTTTTGTGGAGGAAAATCAGTATTTTATCGATCTTTTTTGGGTATTTGTTACCTACCGTAATTTGAAAAATATAAAAATTATAATGGAGAACTTTATACAAGTGTAGAAGGGCAAATTTTTTAGTTTACCCCGATAAGTTACTGCATAAAATCAAAGTATTTTTCACAAAGAAAAATCTTCTATTTATCAGTAACATGTCGTATTTAACAATTTTGCCTATGAAAAAAAAAATGTTAAGAAATAATATAATACTTATCTTAACGTTTCGGAAGCCAAAATCTGCCTCCGTCTTCAGAAATGGACAAAAAAAATCTAAGATATTGGCAGTTATTTCTTTTTGATTATTCATTTCTTTACTTTTTCGACAGATGTCAATGAAGTTTTGTATAAAGTTCTCCATTATGATTTTCATATTTTTCAGATTGTGGAAGGTAACAAATACCCAAAAAGGGCGATGAAAAAATGAAGCACAAATTTTTTTAATATCTTCTGAAAACACCACTTTTCAGTTCAAATATGGATATCTGTACAATCAGCTCACTCATTTCCATTAAATCATTACAATGAAGATTTCGATGAAAATTGAAGAAATACTCTCATTTTTTCATATTCCTGTCATAAATTGTCTACCGAGTACATTTTCTGGGTTATGAATCACTATCTCGAAAGTCGCAACGTCTCTCACGTCTACGAAGTCAACTGGAGAGGAAAGTGTTTCGAGTTGTTCAAGCATACACACATCTATCCCGATGGACCAACCATTCATCCTCCGTGAATCCAGACGTCACTTTCGTGACAGACTTCGTATTCGAATACAGTGAAAAACACTCTGGGAAACAATGTTTTGACAAGTTCAATTTTGTATCTCCGTTTCTATAAATGATGTATCCGCCACGCCCGGGAGCAACGTTGATTGTCAATAATTTGTCCCAATTGAATTTTAGATGGAAATAATTCGTGGGAAATGTTCAGGTGAGATATTTTTTATTGGAGTTTGATAAATAGAAGTTGCGCTTTCCGATGGATAACCAATTATATAATGTAAAGATTATAAAACGTGTAATCCAGTCATTTTAGGTTTTTTATACCTCAATCTGCGTAAAAATTCCTACTGAGCTGAATTTTGGTATACACCTTCATTATGGCGTTTCAATGAAGATGTGGAAAATGAACATTGATATCGTGCCGGCTAAAAAAGTTATAAAGGTCAACAGGTCACGAAAATCGGATTTTCGCGAATATCTCGCGACTTATGGCTCGGAGGTCAAAAAATGTCATTATAAAAATTATTCCTCATACGATTATCCACAAAAAATGTTTCTTGCATTTTTCTGTAAAGCCAACCGTTTCAGACTAGAGCGCTGAGAGAGCGAGTAGAATGAACTCACATAGGGTATTGTATACCGTATACATTATAAGGCGTCAACTCTATTGCTTTTTATCAATGTATTTGAGTTTTCTTGAAACTTCTAACTTCTACTCGGGCGTTTTGTGACGAACATACTTGTATTATAGAGGTTTCGGAACTTAGAAAATCTACTATACATAATACAAATGACCACCACTGGCAGATGTTTCGTTCTTTATTGTTCTGAGACCCGTCCCTTTATACCTGCCACTGCCTGAGCAGTGATAAATGTTTCATATGTAATGAGTCGTTATCTAGTGGTGACGTAGTAGAAGTTAGACGTGGTCTACAAACATTAAAAAATGCTAGTGTCGCTAGAAGTACTTACGATGCACTGTTTGGAAACTTTGGTGTAGTAATGAATATTAATAGAGTTTTTTCCCAACACCAAATCGTTATTTTTAACACCTCGACACGTGTTTCGATCACCAAGTGATCATCTTCAAAGAGGAAGATTAAAACTA
>WOGL01001746.1:0-10851 GCA_015342145.1 Leptinotarsa rubiginosa | reverse complement strand
GCTATTCAGTGTTGCCATACAAACATTAAAATTAAATTATGGTAGGATTTTGGTAAGTGGTAGAAAATCACATTGGCTCTTTCGTACACACTCTCCCCTACATTTCGTCGATTATCATTGCCAATGTCTGGTTAATTAATTTTGCAGGCTGTTTAGGCAGCGCTTTGGTTCAATTTGAATTCATAGAGAAAAATTGGCCGAAAATAGCACGACATCATATAATAAACTGAAAAGAGGCAAAAAATTGAAATTTGTAAAAAATAAACAGCATCAATGTATAGAGTACAAAATTCTCTATCCATCAGTATATACCACGACACAGTAGAATACATATTCATTGAGATATGGAGCTACAAAAACACATGTTTTACTGACAAAACCTTTGGTACAACCTGATATTTTTACAGTTTATATATACAGTTTTATTACCTACCCTCAGTGTGAGGATGGATGCACCTAAGTAACTAAAGTATTGTGTTGCGCTTTCCATCTACCACTCAGGGTTTCAATTATATGTCATTAACTGTCTTATATCTATATCTATATACATACATTTCGATTAATTAATATACAGAATTGATGAACATTGGGAATGATGAATGAAATGAAATCATAACCCAGACATTATGCAAGTTTATGAATTGGATTTGTTTTTCGATAATTTTTTTGTGCAAATTTTTTTGATTCATTAATTTGTCAGAAAATTTCGCAAGGTTTAGTGTTTTCCATACTGAGTATTTCAGTTAAAAACCTCAAATATATGTTGACTAGCTTTTACTCGCTGCTTCGCTCGCTAACCTAACCTAACCGAACCTAAAAATAAAAATGACGGACGAAAATAACAATAAATATAGAAAAGTTCCAAACAGCTGAAACAATTTTTTTATCTTACATACATNTTTATCTTACATTAAAAAAATTTCTCAATAAAAAGTATCCTATGTTACTTCTGATACTTCCAAGAACATGTGTACAAAATTTCATGATGATCGGTTGAGTAGTTTTCGCGTGAAACCGTAACAAACAAACTTACAATCGCATTTATAATATTAGTAGGGAATAGTAAGGATTTGTGATACTCACCTCTTATCAAGTAAATCTGAAACATATATTTTCTCTGCAGCCGGGCCTTACCTCCGCCTCCAGCCCATCATTCCAGCGCCAGGCCCGTACTGGCCAGTCATGCCAGTCACCCGCTACCGGCCCACTTGCAGTTTCCGTCGCACGCCCAAGTTGCTGCAGCCTCTTACGGCTTCGCTCCATTGAGTCCAGCAAAGAGTCACCAATACCAGCCGGCGAGTCTTTGGTTCGCCGAATAAAAAAGAATTTACGTGTTAGTTTATGTTGTTCCCGTACATTCGTACGGTTATTTGTAACGAGTAATGTTTTAGTTGCAATGATTAGTTTTGTATGTTCGGTATGAAAGATATTAAGTAAGTGTTGTGTTGACGACTGGGGGAAACCCAGAAGTAGAGCTTTTCTGATTACGGATTGCCGGGTTGTATACATTTTTGGAAGAAAAGAATCTCTGATGTTCACTTCTGAAAGTATGATTATTCAAGGTTGGATGAAAATATGAAAGGTTGTGCATAAAGTATTGTGTAGGCAACTCTCACATATGGTAGCATTCCTCAATGAAAAACTATGTAAGAATGTGGTTGATTCACGCATTTGTTGCGTATTCATTTAAACAAATGTCTGCAATTAAATAATAAACATTCATTAACTCATAAATGTAAAATACAGTCTTCACATTTGAAAAGTCACGTTTTTAACACATTTATAATTAACTCGAAATTTGTATGTTATCTGAATTTACATTTGGATAATTTGTATGTATGCAATTCTTGAAAAAAAAAAGTTTTCTGAAACTACGAATTCTACATTTCTCATTGTTTGATTTTTGTTTATTTAACCAAAAATTGGTTTTTCAGGTTTTAATGAAATTACATTGGAAAAATTATTGATTGTTTATAAAATCTAAAACATAGGTAATTATAATCTCCCCAACTAAAAATAAATTGAGTTTGCCGACTTTATGCATTGGATCATTCATTTATTTACCATGTTCTTGTTTTTTCTTACAAAAATGTTTACAAAAACACAGGAATACTCTACTACGGAACGCGTGATTTGGTGTATTCATCAAATTTTAGGTAGAACAATTTTGAATTTGTCATAATATTGCATATATAACCTAATTTTTTTGTGTCGGTTTTAAATTTGAGCAAAGTTGCCTATTATTTTAATGCAATATTATTATCATACACCTTAAGTTATGTGCAATTTTTGTTTTGTACATAACCTTTCTGTACTAACGGGGTGTTAGCTGTAGCTTTTTTTTTTCAAAGATAATGATTTATCTTACCGTATTAATCTGTGTTATGTCAATTATTATTTTTAGCAAACTTTACAGTCTTTCGAAAAGAAGTTTTAGTACATTTAGTATTGGGTATGTTTTGATTTTTTTTAAGTTTCTCTAGCAGATGTGTTTTTAAGTGTGTAGTTATTTTCTGTAAATATTAGGTAGACGTTTGTGCGGATTAAAATCGCTTCTTCGAAGCTTTCCGCAGGAACAATATATTAATTTTCTTTAATTTATTACTATGCAAAGTCAGATATTTCTATACTGCCTTCATATCAAAAGTATAATTAGCTTTTAGTAAAATAAGAATAGTGATAATAGTTACTACAATAGATGAAGTAAGGAGTTCAATCCTCCCGCAATGGGGCAATTTTGAAAACTATAATTTATATTCTTTGTATCAAAATGGAAAGCTTGATATTTTTATGAAACGAAGTATGAGGTAATGGTACGATTTGAATCTATACAAGGAAACTAAGTTCAAATTTATAAAAATATTCGGCGATCCTTCAGTGTAATGTTTTTTAATAATTGTGGCTTATTTTTTTTAAGAATCCTGTGACACTATGTGTAAAAGCAAACGTTTCTCCCATAATTGGTGGACAACAAGTTGTATTTTGTTGTATATTGGTTTTATAATGTTCTTGATTAATGTGTATAGATTTTTCTCCGGTCAAGGATTGGAGATTGCTTATGTTGATATTTAATAGTATAGGCTTGTTTTAAAGCTTGAAATTATGTTTATTTGTAATTGATGCAGTTCGTCTCGTTAACGAATCAGTCAGTCAGTTGTTAATGTTGATTTATTTTCTGAGATGGAGGAAAGGGAATAAGCGAGAGCTTAAGATAGTCACTGCAAATATATTGAATTATTGTTCACTTTCGGTGAATTTTGACTTATTCTCAGTATTTACTCTCAACTATATTTCAACTCAATATTGAATCAATATTCAGTCTTTGAATGAATCAACAGTCATTTACGACTTGCTTTGCATTTTAATTTTGCAGTTGGCTATTTAGTTAAATTCTTATGTGAAAGTAACCCTGTCTGAAATAGTCAAATTTCGACTTGTCACGTTAATAATCAGATATTTATGACTCGTTTCGTAAGTCAGCTTTTTTTTTAGTTTTGTACTTGCAGAAGGCTATTTAGTTATTTGAGAGTAACTCGTTTTAAAATATTTGATGAAATTTATTATTCTGTTGAATACTGGCTTCAGTTGAAAATTTGCCGAAATTTTGATCAAGTGACAACCAATGAGTAAGTTTGCTGGTGACTGTCACGTTTTGCTTTGAACATTCGTTGAATACATTACAATGAACTTTTTCCTATATAGGCGCGAGTCGGCTCAACGAAGGTCTCGCTCTTTTTTCCGTTGGCAGATCTGGGAAAATATATCCACCGGATTCGCGCTTCAAAATGAATTGTATGGTGTGTTCCGTTCTGCATCTCAGGCTACTTACATGTATATAGGAAACGGTGAAAAATATAACTAACGGAGTGTTCAAGTAGGCTAGTCGGAGTGTGCCTCAAGGTTCCTCCGGCTGCCGTTTGGGGTTTGGGTAGTTTTTTAATGTACGAATATAAAATCTAGCGTTTTGAAATATTTGATGTGCCTGTAAATGTAATAATCTTTCGTACACTCTATGTTTGACGTAACAAAAAACTCTGCACTTTTCGTCTTTGAATGTTTTTCAACGGGGGTTTTTGCGTCACTAGAGTCGTGGAATATATAGTTGTGATATTGAACAGAAATGATCATTTTTATTGTATATATTACATACTACGTAATGCCTAAAATGTGGAATAATTGTCGATTATTTAACACCAATGTTCAAGTATATTTTTACATGTTAGTATTTAAATTAGAATCGATGCTCCAAACTTGGATTTCGAAGTAAAGCTTATTCGATGTCTCCGACTGGAATACTGCTTCAAGTGAAAGTATGTAGATTTCATTTTTAACAATGATCTGTTATTTATTTTTGGTTAAGTACGATTTTTTGTTTTAGTCTGTGACATGAAAGCTTGTGATTGAAAGAATGTTCATTCAAGAAAATAGTTTTTGTTTTTTTCATTAAATTTTGTTTTCGATTTAATTATTTTGTGAAATTGTTTTTTTTATTTTCAAGAATTTGAGTTTGACCTAAACTTTCCAGCATATTTTCGTAATTTTGGCTCAAATAGACTGATGAAAGACCATTGTACTGTTCTAATGAAAAATTATATACAGTATGTCTGGAACCACATGGAAAACTATTTTATTAGTGATTTTAGGAAAAATAAATATTGTTCATTAAAATTTTTCAAGGACTGGAATCTAACATACATTCGATGGTTATCAAATTATTTCAGTCGTATACAAGGCATGAATTAACAATAAAAAATCATATTTCTTTCTTCATCAATTTTTCTGTGAATGAATTTTAATGTTGTTAGTTTCGAAAATGAAAATTTTTGTTGGTCAAATGAAAATGATAACCTTTTCGTTTCTTGATATTTTCTACCTAGTTTGCGTGTACAATAATTACAATTAAATTTTCGTAAATTGTTTGTGAATTGCAATTTGAGGAGTTTTTCAACATCAGTAGTTACAGGACTTGTTTTCGTGAATATGAAAATATGGTTTGGCTATTCTATGGTCTATAAATACTTTCACTATTACCCAAGAATGATATCTCCTAAAAAGAAGTCATTTCTTTCTCCTCAAAATGTAAACTAAAATTTTACAAAAATGTTGACAATTTACCAAAATACCAAGAAACAGTACATGATTCTTCATACTTGAAAATTTTAGGAAGTGCCAAAAACTTCATTGTAAAATTATACATATTTTTTTAAGAAGCGGTCAACGGGAGAGGGGCTAATATTTTTAATTATTTTGATGTTGAATTGATGAAAATTTTGAAATTGGTGTGAAGAATTAACAAAATTTCCAAAAAGTTTCAATTAGATAGAAGGTATTTCAAACCTTGAACTCGTAGATAGAGAGTTAGATATATGCTAGATGTAACAAAATATTTTTGGATTGTGTAGAATAGTATTTGGGTAATTGAATATTATAATAATACAAATAATAATCAGGTGTTTTCTCGCTATTTCTAGGGATTCTCTTAAAAAGAAGCTGTCCAAGTATTTGAATAATATTATAAAACTGCATGTTGATGTACAGTCTTTTTAATATGTTAGTTCTGTTGCACACAGTTTTAACCCATTCAACAAATTTTGTACATATTTTTTTAATATCGTTTTCCTTGCTGTGATCATCAAAATTTTCTTTTGTATATAATTTCCTTCGATGGTGCTCCTATTTTTCTGGATGAATATTGATGTCGGTTCGAAATATTTCGAAAATGTTACAGTTGATCTATTTTTGTAATCCATTCAAATTCAGTCGTTCGGGCTGTTTGTGATGAGAAACGAAACATTCATTCGGCTAAATACGGAGACCCCTTGCTTTAACTAGTTTTTAAATCTTATAACCGCCTTATTAAGACAAATATTAGTATTTTAATCTCGAGGGTCATTCGAGCATATATCATTTGGACCTTTAGCTCTAATTTCAGATAATGCACAGGGTTTCATATAGATATTTAACGTGGAAAATAATAAACAGCGAATTAGCTTAGTTGCCAAAATTTATTATATTAACAAATTAGTTGTACATTATATTTCTTTGCTCTCCGATAGCCTTTACAGTAATACGTGGTTTTATTTGCTTTCACCTCAGTATTACATATAACATATAGCTTGCGTTGTTAAATAATTGCTTTTGTTGGGTTCGATACATTGAACGTGTTGATTCGTTTGTATATTCAACGTTTCTAAATATTTCCTTACGTTTGTTAATTACCTTTAGATCAATTCTCATAAATACATTTTCCCCATTCACAGTTTAGAGTGGCACTGTATAGCAATTGACAGTTTTAACAATAACAGTTTACACAGTTTCAATTTACCTTTTCTACATAGTTTTTAATCGACATTCACAGTATTAAATAGAAAGTATGCATTCATAGTTTTGCAACTACACGAATTAACTGTATTTATAGATTCACAGTGTTTCAGTTGAAAACGTATTTCATGTTGTTACGTGTTTAGAGTCATTGGCTACTTCAATAAAGAATATTAATGTGGCATACAATTCGAATCCATAATTTTTAAACTACATTATTTAATTTCTCATTAAATATTTCATTGCCTAGACCTCACGGTGTTGAATTTCAATAAGATTTGTTCATTATACTTTCAGCTTTCACGTGAAAACTATGTACTAACAGTTTTAATATCAAAAGATGTTGCCATTCTCACTTTCATGTGGAATGTTATTTGAATTTAGGTAAACATGTTTACGGATTTTTTAGTCTCTTGTTTCGTAATTTTGCTGGAAGTTGGTCCTTCTCTGTTTTAATTGAAATGATGTACTAGAAATCAATTGTAATTGAAAATTTTGAAGTTTAAACCAAAGTTTTCCTAAGATATTTCGACTGGTAAAAATGTTCTTTCAAAGTTTGATTTTATGTTTCGCACATGTGAACAACGGAAACTTACTATAACTGTTTTCTGTTGAATCGTCTCTTTTCACGTTCAGTGTGTCAACTCCATTTGTCATCGATGTGGGTAACAATTAAAATGAATAGTGTATAATTTTGAATCCAAATCTCGTTCTTTTGCTTTCCTTGGCTCAATATTCTTAAAAATTCGTTCGAAAACTGTTACAATCACTAAATCTGTATCATTAAATTTAAGAAGTAAATGCACCAAAATGGCAAAAGTGCATTTTGAACTTATTCGAACACTTTGTATGTTGAAATATCAAAATATTAAGCACAATAATAACGGAACTTTACCTCATAATGTTAAATGTAATCGTAGATCTCCCTTCGCCTCAAAATATCCGTACGATGGCAAAAATATGATTTTGTCTACTTGCACTTTGGATAATTCGTTTGTATATAAAATTGGGTTGGTCTTATATTTATATATTAGTTACCATATATAGAAAAGCGCTTATGAGGGTTGTAGTTAATTATGTTTTGCATTAATTAGACAAAGTTTTTTCTCATAGGTATCAAAAGAATAGAATAAAATCATTATTCACTTCCAATATGAAAATGTAACAAATATTTAAGATTTTTACTATATGATCTAAAGGCTGCACTCAATAGAGTTTTGAATTTTCTGCGGATGTTTACACAATTTCAAGAAAACTTTGATCAGATCTTCCAATCGGCTTAGGGTAAAATGTTTAAGCGGGAAGTAAGATGGCCTCTTTGGTTTCTTGAGAAGAATTTCTCGTGTAAACTCTGCAAAAATTCTGGTAGATGTAACTATTATATTATTAGTGTTACACAAGACTGGTGTAGAATCATGTCAATATTTTAGATGACTAGCGGTGTTAAACGCACCTCATTAAATGGTGATAGGCTATTTAGTAGTTACTAGTAATTGTATATTAACTGAAAATAACCATGGATTGTCAAATTTTTGTGTTTCTTGTCTGAACCAAGTGTAACTTTAATGAGATTTTTTGCATCAGAAAAATACAAAAAGATAGTACAAAAATTTTGTTTGAGAGGTTTGTAAATAAGGTATTTATTCTTTATTGTATATAGTTTTAATTGTTTTTGATCAGATCAATTTCTTGACCGTTAATTCAGTCTTTAGAGGCCTTAGTAGTCAAATGGCTACACCATAAAAGATCTGTTTTTGTCCAAAATTACAGAAGTTCTGTAGGTTCCAATATAGATATAGACGGGTAGTTTTTATTGATGCAAAAATTATTCGAAACAACATAAAAGAAATGGATATAAAAAACAAACAATAATAATAATAATCAAATTCCGAAACTATCAAGTCGAATTTTTTGTGTCTCGGAGAACTGCTTGTAGTATGAACGGCACTTGAAAATATCATTTTCTAAATTAAAATTGAATTTTTGTATATATTCCATTTGTTATTAACTTGTTCGAGTGATAACACGGTGCAAAAAAGTTCATTAACTTTATTTCTTTGTATCTTAGAGAGAATAATTCTATTTATTTGATTACAGATAATAAAACCTCAAAAACAGCTGTTTCATATAAGCAAATGTTATGTGTCGGTCATAATGTAGGTATTTTCAAAAAATTTAGATGGCATATTTTCCGCATGTGATAGTGAAATGAAATCAAATTTTCACAGTTTGCTATTCAGACAATCTCTTATCGAATTGACAAATGTTCTGGATGAAATTAATTTAGTTAGACGTTATGTTGAGATTTTTTCAAGTGAACTAGTATTTGTATTATTATTTTTTATGTTAATGACGGTGTTGGAATTTTTCGAATAGCAACAAATGTAGGTGATGTTATATTCATGGTGGGTTGTTTTTGGGATATGTTGTTTAACACTTAACTTTACTCTGTTAATTCATCTTTCGGGAAATTAGGTTGTAATAAAATTGTAAGTTCCAGTTCTTCAAGATCCACATTTGAAATTTAGAATACCGGGTTTAAAGTAAATATTCCTTTCTCAAATGTCAGTATTCAAAAATCGACGTTCAGAAATTTAAATATAAAATTTCAAATTTGAAAAATTCTAGAAAAATGAAGTTCCGATTTCTTAATGCCGCAATTGTTAACATAAAATTTTGCTACTACAAATTTTAGGTTCGTCTCCCGAATTTAAAAATTTTAATTTAAAATACAGAATTCCGGAACTGTGAAGTCACGATCTATTTTATGAAGTATAATTCAAATTGAGAATTCTTGACGTTAAATTGGAATTTCGAATTGTGCTGTTGAATTTTCTAGTGTCAACTCGTAAGTCTAAACTTTTGGTTGATTTATAACATTTTCTGAACAAATGGAACTTTAATGCTTCTGCAGCAGATTTAATATAGCATAATAACAAGTAGTTATTTAATTTTTGTTATAAAATTCTCAGCTATTTTAAAAATTGACGGTTTTTCAACATCCTTTTCGTGGAAACGATTTTCAAATAAACATCAAGTCCTTCAAATTAAATTATTTTCATTTACAAATAGCATACCTTTGAATGTAAGGAAATTTAAAAGGTATAATAGTTTATCGAAAATACATTTTTGTCATTGTGATATTAAAATATTCTATATGGGGTATGAGAGTTAAAGTTAGAAATGGTATTCTGCGTACTAAATTTAACCATGGTTATTTTGGTGGAAAAACACTTGCAACTGTTTGTAGGATTTTCTATACATCTCATATTTCACAATTTTCATTTACATTTTACAATTTATCTGGTGATGTACATAAACTTCAACAATTTTTGCGTCTAAATATTAATAATGATAATAGTAAATGGTAACTTCTTCTTACTGTCTTGATCTGTGGTCTACTCCTAACTATTTGTAAACATTAGCAGGGTACTACATAATTTCGTGTGATTGTTTGTGAACGTCCATATTTTCTGAATTTCGGTTATGATCCCCAGATTCTGGATAATTCAGAAGAATATGTTCTAAATTTTGACTGCACATATTGACTGCATCTGTAACCTGCCACAAAAACTGTTAGTTGGACCAAAACAAGTTTGAACTGTACGGAAAATTTGGAAGGGTTGCCGTCTGTGGAAAAATGCAAAAACAGTTCATTTTCAGGATTTCAGGTCTAAAAAGAAATTTCCAATATTTATAATCACCTCGGGTTTCGATTTAAAGCTTAGGAAAAATATTCAAAAAGTCTATTGGAATAAATATTTTTCCCTTCGTTCAGAAACATTTAACAAAATTCACAAAAAATAAAAATTCAATATTTGAATGATTTGAAATCTTGAAAATGTCCGGCTCTGGAACTGTCCTCTCAGTTTTCATTTCAACTTTATTTCAAACTGGTTTTATTAAAAGAGAAAACCATTTTTTGCATTTTCCACATACGCCAATCTTCTTTTCTCCCAATTTTTCTACTAGATGTTTTCATGTTCGTACAAATCAGTTGTCGATGTTGTTCGAAAACTAGATACTAATTGTGATTTGGCCTGAAAAATAATATTTGTAAAACTTAATGTAATATAGACTATCTGCATGTATCATAGATTTATAATTGTCAAAGCTTGCATAGGGGTTTTATCAAATATTTTAGTATGTTTTTCTCTATATGAAATATGGATTAATGTTGCATTTTGTCGAGAATTAACCTATCACTTTACTGGTGCAAACGCACAGGGGGTTCGTGATGGCAAAATACGAGCGTTGCTGTGTTTTTGCAGTAATAAAGCTTGTTCAAGGCTTATGTTGTTTTATTTTCCATCATATGAGACTTATGAGGGTGCTGAATGTAGTGAGTGGCAAATGAACTGAAGAACATGTTTACAAAAGTTGAAAAATCCGGGGAATCGAGTTTTAAGGCATAATGTTGAAAAATATTATTGTTTTCTCGAAGAATCGTTTGACTGGAAGTATGAATCTCATCTGATAGATAGTCGAAACATTTTATGAAATTTTCATGCGAAAATAGTTATATTCTAT
>WOGL01001745.1:0-10850 GCA_015342145.1 Leptinotarsa rubiginosa | reverse complement strand
CCATAATTGTTTGAAGACAAAAAACAAATTGACGGGTTCACTTTCTGTTGAAGAACTTAAATCTCTGAAGCTTATCATTAGTTGCATTCAAGGCCACCACTTCTCTAAGGAAATTTCAGATCTCAAGACGAAAATTCCCATCAGATCAGGTGCGATGGCTCAATTAACTCCGTTTCTAGACAAAGAAAATATACTTCGGGTTGGGGGAAGGTTAACTCAGTCGGAGTTACATTACTTTTTAGAAAGGAACATTCAGATTTAGGTCATGCAGGGCCACAAACCATTCATTATAATCTTCGCCAACGATATTGGCCAATTAATTGGTTGAGGCAGATCAAAAGAGAATTCAAAAATTGCGTGATTTGTTACAGACTGAAGGCATCCGTAGCTCAACAAATAATGAGTCTGTATTGCTCGTCCTTCTCTCAAGGTAGGAGTGGACTTTGGTGGTCCAATCTCAGTTAAAGAATCTCGCCTAAGAAAAGCAATTATTTTTCAAGCATATTGTTTTTGTGCATGGGTACGAAAGCTATTCACATTGAACTTGTGTCAAGTCTTAGTACAGAAGGTTTTCAGTAGATGAACAACACCGATTCTGGCTCAAAAACCCATGTATTTTTTATGGAGCTAAACTTTTTGCAATTTTTAGGTCAAACAGGAGTGGGGGAAAGAAACGTGTGACGTATTCGATGCAGGATGGAATGAGTATCGGAGAGATTCAAAGAGCGTGGGCCCCCTTGTCCTCGGCCCCTTTAGTATTCCGCCTCACTGCTCAGGCTCCCTTGAGACTTCATCTCACTCCTCGAGCCCCCTTGTCACGTGAGCCTAATTGAAAAAAGTTGGAAGGTATGAGATTTGAACCCAGGATGTCGGCGTGGTAGACCTTGTCCTTGGTCTCGACACCAACGTGGAATATTGAAAGTAATTGCGAATTGTTGATATTTATAGCAGTTGTTTCGTCGGGACCGAAATAAACTCATTCAGTATACTTGACCACATTTTGCGATTTCCGTAGAATGTTAGGGAAATTGTAACATCATTATCATGTAGAAGATAAGAAAATATCCTTAGATTTAGGAAAGAATTGATGTTTCATAAGAGGTGTGTGTGTCTGTGTCTGAGTGCGTTCCAACGTGTCAGCAGGACACTAAGTCGTATCTTTGTTAACCAAGTTAGCATCATCAGGAGAAGGAGGAGATGACACCCAAAAGTGTCGAGGGGTTACGAGTTGTGGACTCAACGTGTGGGCAATGGGGGAGCGAAGTATTCAACAATAACATTTCAGAATACGTTGTTATTTGTACGTTTGGACCGTTTTGCGTGCGTTTATTCATTATCGTTTCATCGTCATTGTCGAAACCGTTTTCGTGTTTGAATAATTGTACATCATTAGTCAGTTTCATTCAATATGAGATTGGAAGGAAAACGATGTTCTGTACGTCGTTGGTAAACAAAAATCAGTTATATAATAGCATTCAGAGAATACAAACGTGAAGTAGAGGAATTTGAGGGACATGTCCAACAATTGAGTAAAGATATTCGATTCGAGAAAAAACAAATTCTAAAGCAGTTGAATAATTTATTTATTTATTTATCCTGAATATATACAGACAGCGTCTGTATAGTACCTGAACTACACTAAACCTAACACATATATAGATAAAAAGATACAATTGACAATAAAATTATTATAAATATAAAATCCCTATAATGAAATTTATAAAATCATTGCAAATAGGTGTTAAAAAATATAGGAAATAGAAACGGGCTAGTGTGTAAATTCATAATATATATGTCATATCTGTAAAAATAAAAGAAACATGTAACATTAATTCATTCTTATTGAATAGAGAATAACAGAGATCTGAGATTGGTTGGGGTAATGTTTAAAATATCGATATCAGTGTTTTCAACTAATTTGTTTGTAGTTATCAAGGAGCAATCAACTGGAGAATTTACGTTGAAGTTATGAAATATGCAATCTCTTCGCCTCAGGCGGATATCTGGTATACTGAAATTGATGGAAGCGAGTACATCGGGAAGAAAAATGTTGTTTCGTAATAAATTGAATATGAATAATATTTGAAAATTATATAACAAGTGAACTTGACAATATATCAACATAAAACCATAGAATCATTAAATTGAAAAATATTAATATAATGTCGCTCAACTAAATTAATTTCTGTTAATCTCCAACAATTAATTCGTCGCTTTTTTGTTAAACAAAATTCCAAAGACTTCTATACTGATAATGATGCTTTATTCTCAAGAAACATAACATGTTTATGATAGAGAATTATACATGTTAAGGTTAACTGGAATTTTAGAAACTATCTGGATTATAATGCTCCCAAGGGTCTAATATCTAGTCTGCCAATTTGGCTTCATGAACATTTTTGTTGATGTTGCTCGTTCCAGTTTTTGGTTAACAGAAACTATACAATAATAACAATAATAAGTAAGCTGAATTTTATTTCAAATTCAATGAAGACTTTTTTTTAATGCTCATTTGATGAGTTCTGTGATTTTCCCAGAATGCTTTACTATTAGGTTGTAAACTATTGTTGGCAATACCAGAAGTAATAAAATTATTTCAGGTGTCTCTGTTACATATATTTAACGTTTTCATTTTTTAGACTTCTCAAATGTGGTATCCAAGAAACTTTCAACTACTGTTTAATAGAAGCAAAGAGTGCAGATGGACTGAATAAAAACCCATTCTTGCAATTCAGTAATATAATCAACACATTTGTCAATGCCTATAACAAACAACAGCAAAAGAAAGAACTAGAGAAGAAGGAAGCAGAAAGCCTATATAAACTGAAGTAAGTTCGTTGAACTTATTTTTATTTGAGGTAACTTTTATTTATTATATTATTATTTCAGAACAAAACTTGAGGATCGAACAGAAGAAGAACAAATTGAGGAAGAACTGAAAGATCTCTTCCCAAATTACCACAGCATAGACTTTACAGATTTCCAGGAGAACCCAAATCTGAGTGAAGAACCTCCTGAGGTGTTACGATCAGATATGAAATTTGACGAAATCATTTCCTATAAAGATTTAGCTGAAGTCGTGAAATTACATATTACGTTAATGAGGAACTTTACCCGAAATGAGTGGTTAAATCCTTCTAAAAATAAACAAGTCACTCATGACTTTTTGGTTCCTTTGATGGAAAAATTCAAATCATTTACCCAAATTCTAGATCGATCAGTACACAGTTTAGATTACACTATGGACGATAGACTAATTGGAAGTTTGAATGTCCTTTTAGCTGTAACTAAACAGTACGGTGATACACATGAACTATGTAAGTACATTCAGAAGTTATTTATGGAAAATGATGATTACTATTAATATTTTTCAGCTGATCAAACTCCATCTCCATCTAGAATGGTCAACAAGAAAACCAGTGATTTTTATAAAGATCCAAATGTGGAAGAAGTAAAATCTTGCTATCACATACTGGAAGAATTGAGGATGAGAGTGAATGAACTTTTAAATGAGTGGCCTGAGCAACCAACTCTAAAAACGGTAATTGTTTTTTACCTTCTTTTAAAAGTTTTCCCGAGTTTTTTTCAACAAGTAGGTTATTGTTTTAATAATTATTTTTATTTCAGATAATCCTTGTTATAGAAAGAATATCTAACTTTGATATAAAAAGTCCAATATCCAGATTCCTTACTGGTTTTGAAATATTACTCACTAAGTGTCATGAATGGGAACAGGTTGCTCATTCAGGTGTTAGTTTAAGCCAACACTATCATGGTTTAACTGCTCAAATCATATCATGGCGGAAACTAGAACTAACCATGTGGAAGGATCTTCTGAATAGAACTTATGATAGGTAAATTTGATAGGGTTATGTTAACAATGGAATAAAAAAACAAATACTTGCGAATTATATGCCTATAATTATTGAATAGGATCATCTGTCTAATATATTATTGAATAGGGTAAACATAGATTTTTGAATAGATTCAAAATTTGGTATTGAAGTTATAAATTATGTTCGTTAACCAATGAATGAATTCATTATCTAGAAAAAAAAATCTTAAAACAAAATATCGGATAAGTATGTGAATTATTTACTTATGATGCACTGTTTGGAACCTTTGGTGTAGTAATGAATATTACTGGAGTTTTTTCCCAACACCAAAACGCTATTTTTAACACCTCGACACGTGTTTCGATCACCAAGTGATCATCTTCAAGGGTTTAATCTTCCCTTGAAAATCGCTATTTTTAACACCTCGACATATGTGTTTCGATCACCAAGTGATCATCTTCAAGGGTTTAATCTTCCCTTGAAGATGATCACTTGGTGATCGAAACACGTGTCAAGGTGTTAAAAATAGCTATTTGGTGTTGGGAAAAAATTCCAGTAATATTCATGTGAATTATTGTTTTAAGATGTACATCTTTTGGTGTTCTTATCGTACTATTATTGTTCTGGATTTGACGTTTTCAACATTTTTTTTTTCAAATGGTGAACTCTGTTTTTAGACATCATTTGAAGTAGTATTTTTTCTGTGAATAACACGACAAAAGTTTTTCTATGTTTCATGAGAACATTTTTGATATAATTGGTGATTTATTTTATTCAGTCAAAAGTGGTTAAATTTGAGTTCCATAGCCTAACGATATCAAAGTCAATAAATTCTCTTTGGACCTCTCTGGCCAGTCAATAGAACCAAGCCTGCATATCTTTGAATTAAGAAGGAAAGATCTGGTCAAGATACCGTCTAACATTTGCATAATGTGGCAGAGCACAATCCTGATGATACTAGAAATTTCAGTTTTATATAAGAATTCTTTGACTATTCAAGATTTATATTCAAAATAGTATAGTCCAAACAATTTCTGAGAATATTGTTTGTGATATTCTCGCATCCATTTTGGATCCTTATTAGCCCAGTACCGGCAATTCTGTTGATTCACTTCTCCTATATTTGTAAAGATAGCTTCATTGGAGAAAACAATATTTTTTACCAGCAAAGGGTAAGATTGCACTAAAGTAACGTTTCGTAGAACTACGTCCGCCAATCTGGATCTTCCTAGGAAATTTTTAGGTTAGAATTAGTTTCACAATTTAAAAATTTTATATGCAGTTCTAAGTGGGATATCTTGATTTCAGCTAATTGTTCTAAGGCTGTTGTGTAGATTTTTTCCATAGCTAGAAAAACGTTTAATTTAGCTTCTCTAATGATATTATTTTTTTTCGAAACTTTCTTAACTCTGCTTACTGCTGCAGGGCCCATCTGGGTATCTAATATTAAACTGTTCAACTACTTCTTATTGCGTTTGTACTCTCTACTATATCAATTATCATCAGCATTTTTTTTATTCAAACATTATTTTATAAATTTAATAATTTGCCTAGTCATGTAAAAAGCCGTGATTCATTAAATTAATTCAAAAGAAAATGTATTGAATATATTTCAAGTGATAGTCATCAATAATTTGTGTTGTTTTCTTTTTTTTTACAGTGTGACTTGTATCTATTTTTATTTTTTTTGCTTTGTATTTTGTAAGTCACTGACTGTACTATGAAGAGTATTATTTGCTAATAAATTTGCTATAATTCGAATCCGATGTTGAACAAATCCGACACCACCAGAGCCAATCAGGAGGGCCCTCCCATCACTCTCTCTGTATGTAATATCAGGTAGCAACACATTGCTGCCATTGCTGAAGATGCCCAGCGTATTTATGCTACCCAGCCCAGATAGCTAAAGTTCAAATTTAATTTCTAGCCGTGGAATTTTCAGTTTACAACCGTAACATATGTGAATATTACTGGACTTTTATCCCAACACTAAATCGTTATTTTCAACACTTCAACACATGTTTCGTTCACCAAATGATCATCTTCAAGAGGAAGATTGAACTGAGTATAATCCTTACTACACCAAAGGTTCCAAACAGTGCATCACACAGGTTGACATGTGCTAGATAATCAATTTGTTCCTTACTTCAAGTGTCCACTATTTGATAAACATAATTTTGAGGTAGACACATTGAGAAGTATTTAAAGAATAACAGTACTAAGATTAATGAAATATAATTTTTTGTTTCAGTTTGAACGAACCTCTACCCAAGTGGTGGCTATATTTATTCAACATAATGAAACAATTCGTACTAGAAAAAGATTTTACAGAACAAGAACTAATCGAAACTCTGCAAACCTTCATCACCAAATCGAATCTTGCAGAATTCCAAGGCAGACTTGATCTAATTTTCACTTTCCATTGTCACGCCACTTATTTGGATAAAACAAAAGAGTTAGAGCAATTCATAAGCATTCTTTGGAATATATATATTTATTTCCAACAGTTCACTCTCGCAGTTTCAAATAAAATCAAAGACTTAAGATCTCCTATAGAAAAAAAATTGAAAGATTATGTGAAAATTGTTCGCTGGAAAGATATCAATTACTGGGCAATCAAAGAAACTGTAGATAAAACACATAAAACTCTACATAAATATATGAGAGAATTCAAAGAGGTGTTACAGCAACCTGTATTGTCATGTCTAAGTAATACAAATTCCAATAATGATGGGGAAAATGTTGGAATATGGGACAGGCCTCAAAGACACAGTCCTAAGAATTATCATTATACATTAGATCCAGAGGCTTATATGGCCAAACTTTCTTTAGTAAAGGTGTGTATTAAATTAAAATAAAAATACAATAAATAAATAATAAGTAAAAGTAGAATCTATTATTTTATGGAAATTTGTTTTCAGAAATTTTCATCAAGTGAAATTCCAACAGATGAGACGATATTGGGCAAAGCTGAATCATATTTCTTGAAATCTAGAAAACTGTGTAAACAAACTATTTTAGCTACACAATATCCAAGTTTAGTGCGGAGCCTTGATGTATTTGTGACAGAAATTATCGAAACTAGTTCCCATTTACAGAAACTTGAAGTAAGTAATGGCTTTCATTTTGTTATGAAAATGATCTGAATTTTCTTCATTTTTATCTTTTTTAGGTTGATACAAGCCTATCAAAAGAAAAACAAAAGTCTCAAGCTAGGAGTATTATGCAACAAAAACACAGAGCTTTAGCCGATCTGTTTAAAGCACTTGCAAAAATAGGACTATCTTTCAGGAGTGGAATAATAGAAAGTAAAATCAAAAATCCTACTTCTGATTTCTTGTTGAAACCTTTGGATTTGAATGCCAACTTCAGTCACATAAATTACGGGTAGGCATAATGGATACTTATTCAATATATTGTTCTGTGTAACTATAAACTCTATGTAAAGAATAATATCGCACTCCGGCAAGAATAACGAGTCACAACTCAAAACACTAATTCTATAAAACAGCGAAATTAAAGTTTTCTAATATTGTGAAACCAAAGTCTGAATAAGCCCAAAAAGGAGTTAATGTAACACATACAGCTTGTCAAATCTAGGAAAGAGACACTTGAGAATTCTCACAACCTGCTGTTTCCTGAAATAGTATGTATTAAGTAGAAAGAGGATGGAAACTAACCAATATTTAAACTAGGAGATTATTATTGCCATTGAGCACTCTTACCGTCTGGGCATCTAGTGGGCAGGACCATATCAAAATTCTGAAAGAAATTGCTACATTTGACAAGCTGTACCTGTGTTATTAAGGAATTGAATTGCCTTCCTATATTATATATTTCAAATATTTTTGTATTTCTTAAAGACTAACAATAATTCAAATTTCTGCTTTTTAATTGGGACGCTATTCTTACTGGAATAAGATATGTCAATTCTAAAATTGATTTTTTGTTGATTTCCATTTCAGGTCGAAAGAAGAAAAAATTTTGACAATATGGGATTCATGTGAAATCTACTATGTGAGGTCAATGATGAGGAGAGACGTTTTAGAAGCAGCACTGAATAATCCCGCAAAAGATCTTGGTTTGCCAAATATGGAAAGATGTAAAGGTTTTACCATGAACCTAGTGGTGAGAAAATCATTATTCCAATATTGAACACTTTTATTGACTATAAGTTTTTCAGATGTTTACTCAGAAGCAAAAGCATGACTTGGTAGAATCCAGCCGCTTATATTATTATTTACGATATTATGCAAAACAAATGAACGACTCTTGTGAATCGAAACAGTTTTTGTGTGTAACTCTTGTTAACAACCTATTAGATCTGTTGAAGAAGTTGACAACTATTATGAACCAATACAAAATTATTCTGAATACTTGCCCAGCAGAACAAAACTTCAGCAGCGAAACTAATGAGATTCCTATTCTGATATCTGATATGGAAGAATTCATTATGCACAAATATGATACATTGTGGACTAAGGCTTCGAATCTGATAAACACTATTATGAATTCATCAAATAAACTCAATTCATATCTCCTCAAGTGTAAGGGGTATGTTCCAGCAGTAGATTTTGAATTATTGTTGCCCAAATACATATCGGTATCAGATATTAGTCTGATAGAAACTGAGCTGACTGGCCTATCTAAAAATATGAAAAACCTCAAACACATTTTTGGCAATAGTGCAATTGCTTGTAGTATCTCTTGGCTAAATACTGAAATTGAGCTGATCAAACAACAGCTCTTTGAAGAAAACCCTGTAGAAAACGTTGATATAGACCAATTCAAGAAGTATGTTGAGAATTTCATAGAACAAATTTTAGTTGTGATGCAGAATCTTCACAAAAAATATAATGAAAGTAGCTCAACCGAGGAGAAAGCATTGGTAGATGAAGAAAAAGAAGATCAGTTGAAGGAAGAACAACTGAAGAAGTTGTTAGTAGAAAACTTATCTTCTGACATTGCTACATTGGAAATGAAAAAGATTCTAAGAAAAACACATAAAATAGCAAGAATTCTGTTTACTACATCCCCTAAATGTGTTGATAATCTCAAAACCATCGTGTCGCAATCATTACCACTATTGGAGCAACTAGTTCATCTTTACCAGTACTTCATCACGCAACAAGTTTCTGTCTATCGAGTGACTTGTAAAATGAACTGTGTTTTGTTGAACATTTTTATTGATTTGGCATCAAAAGTAAGTATACCTTCTTCAGAAAAAAAAATAAAGAAAACTTCACTGTCGCTATTTTTCAAGTTTATGAGGTCTAATGATTGAAAGAGATTTAAATTTTAATAATCAAATAAAAATTATCATTTATTATGTTTACATTCTCTCAGCTGAATCGGATAGCCCATTACAATTTGATAATCGTGTTTGCATTGACATGAAAAGATAACTTCTTAATACACAGACCTGTTATCTGATAAAAATTAATAACACTACTGAGTCGAATTGATTGTCTGACAAAGAAAGCTAAAAAGGTCAAATTGTGAAACATCAAACATCAGTGAAACATCAAAATTTTAGACATTTACTGGAAACTCAATATTAAATATCATTGAATAAACTTTGGATAAAATTTCAAGAAATTTAATATTAGTTTGAATAATTGAAATTATTTTTATAAATATAAACTATGTCCTATAATATATCAAATTATTCTGTTACCAAATTGAGATTTATAATCCTTTCAAGGAAAAGTTTATTGTTGTGATGTATGCTCATCTGACTGAAATATATTTTATTTATTTGCTTTTTATTCACATTTTCTCTCTTCATAAGATAGAAAATTGTAATGTATGTATGTAATGTAACTTAAAAGTCATATGTCACAAGTTTTAAGACATGAGAATTCACGTTTTTCATTTGTTATCACTAAACACTTTTAACTGGTACACATAGATAATAATAATAATAGCGACTGTATTTTCCATTTTACATAATAAATAATTATTTCCATCTTGAAATGCTAATTGTTGGCATAATAGGCGGAGTTCAGCTTAAAAAAAATGATATGACAATATTATTTGACTATTCAATTGAGCTGCTCTTCCATGACTCCATGACTATCCCAAAAAACAGTCGCCATCACTTTCCCAGATGACAAAACCTTTTTTTTTTGGAGCCGTTTGTAGTGTATTTTTGTTTCGGGCGGACAATGATGTATTAATCGGCGCCAGAACTCGGATTCATTGAGCCCATAGCAACTTCTTGGAAATGTTCATTCGAATACGTTTTTGGTCTCAAGTGAGCAAACGCTGCACCCAACGCGCGGACAGCTTTCTCATGCCTACATTATTGATTTAATATGTGACAAAATCGTTCTTTTGATATGTCCATTACCTCTGCTATCTCTGTCACTTTAATTCGGCGGTCGTCTAGCATCATTTGGTGAAGTTTGGGGATGTTTTCGTCGGTAGTTGCAGTTTTTGAACGTCCCGAACGTTCATCTTTTTCAAAGCTCTAACTGTCATGTTTAAATTCAGCTCCTCAAAATTTCACTGTGGTGAGTGATGGTGTGGAGTCTCAATGCACAAAATCCAACTCATCTCTGTTTTGCGTAGGCGTATTGCCTTTCAAAAACAAACATTTAATGACAGCTCGATATAGTTCAAGTAAACGATATAGTGCAACCTACCTTCCAACAGCTCCTCTTTTAAAATATAGTTAGGGAGCTAACTAATTTCGTTATTCAAAAATCATTTCTTACTTAAATGAAATTAATAAAAACACTTTTATTTGGGATCAATGTGTTTTCAAGCCATTCCTCAAAAATATTAGTTTCCATGTTCTTATGATATTCAACAATGCAGTCCTCAAGTTTTTTCCACGTAATTTCAAAGAACTCGGAACCCATCCTTTACTTCCTCCGCAATGCACAATAATTAGTCGCGATCCTTTGTTTGCAGGCATGTTAGGCGTACACATTCTCGAACCATCAGTCCACCCTTTCGTAACTGTGTCGTGAGTGTCATACCAAGTTTCGTCCAAATAGAAAATTTGCC
>WOGL01001744.1:0-10850 GCA_015342145.1 Leptinotarsa rubiginosa | reverse complement strand
GAATAACTTTTTTTTTTTTATTTCAACACCCTGTATCTTGAGAACGAAGGATTTGCAGACCCAAGTTCATATGAATAATTCATCTCAAAATCACCTAAAGATACGTCTGTTGAATTCATGGTACATACTTGATCAACACCCAGTATTTATATGTATATTAAGAAAAGTTATTTGGCAACCATCTAGATTATTACGGAGCTGAACTTATGTTATACTGGAGGTTTCGTAAATTAATAACATTAGATTCGTAAATCACAATAAATGTCCCCTTTAACTGACTGAAAGGTTCTGAAAGTCTAATAATTTTACAAAATTTTGACCTGTGAGTACATTATAAACATTTGTAGAAATAATTGGAAAAATTTCAACGATTCTCTACAGTGAGAACAAAGATCCGAACGATGCGTGTCGAGGAACAAAAAATATACCTTGTTAGTGTAGAACAGATCTGACCTGGACTCGAATGACTTCACTACATTTATGAGACGTTCGATTGAGACACGATCTGTTTCAACTACTGGTGAACAAAGGTCAATCGGCAAAGAAGCATCCAGTGTATCAAAACTCTTACAGAAATGAAAATATGTCTGATATCGAGTAGAGCGGTTTCCATTGAAAAATAAATAATTCTAATATAATTTGAAACATTAATCTTTCTCAACTTTCCATTGGAAACTGGCAAATGACTGCAGGAAAAATATTCTACTGACTGATACCATGACAAAGATTGGTATGGTATATGAAATAATAATATATTATAATAAACAATAATTATTTTTCAAATGGGAATTGTGAATTTGGAATTCAGAGAATGATCAAATTAATAATTTCACTGTTGTTAAGCATCACTGGTGAATAAAACACAATCGAACTCACACTTTTGTTACAGTCAAGAATGAAATTTCTTGGATGATAACTCATAAGCAGTTATATGAGAATATATGTGTTGATTCATTTCTGGTGCTACTCGATGATAATTCCTTGGTTTTATGATTTTCAAACCTTTGTATTTTGATATGTTGTGAGGATTGCCTTTCTAAATTATCTAGTTTGCCATCAAAAGACTGATGACCGCTGCTCTTGGACTCTGGAGTAATCTAAGCTGATGTGGAACTGCGCTCATCATCAAATCCTCGTTGTGAAGCTCATTTATCTTTGATGAGAAATGCCTATCTTTTTTGGATCTCATAGATCCTGTGTCATCTTTAACTTAAGAAATGAGTGGATCACTAGTCAGCTTGAATGCTGTCGATGAGAATACAGTATTACTGAACCGGTTTCTTCATCCTATGGGTTGAAACTCTTTCAATTCAGATATTTCTTTTTGTTAGATAATGAGAAGCACCTACCTGAATTCAATATACATAGTGGTATTGACTAGCAAATATTGGTTTCTCGAGAAACATTTGCTAAATCTTGATGGAGTAGCCATGAGAGATCAATATTTCGAATTTTGCTGGAATATTATTTTCCTTCGATTACGATAAACAATGCATTGAATGAAATTTTGACTATCTGATGACTCGAAAATATTATTTCAGTTGAACTCAGAAGTAACATTGTGTATGAATATCCCATAAATATGTGGTTGAATATTTTTTATGAATTGTTTTAAACTTGAGAAGAAAGGAATTCCATCTAAACATGGGATACAGAGAAGGGATGAATATGATATTATTTACGTCATGAAAAAAAAATATAAAACGTCACTCGATATTTTTATTCATGTTCCAAGCAGGATTATAAAATCAAGCAACAACGTATAACAATCCTTAAAACTCTATGACAAAATCTTATATAACGTTGTCTTTACCTACAGTTCTAACATATTACAATAAACTCCTATATTTACAGTTGATGTTCCCCATTCTTGTCAATAGGCAGTCTATTGTTCAGACTACGGTTTAGACTATTGTTTTATTTCCTAGAAAAAAGACGTTACTTTTGACATGAATGAAATATTCTTCGTGAAGTTGCTTTAAATCAAGCTGAATTCATCGTAATTTCTAAAAAATGTTTATAAGTGATAACACTTATTGGAATTCATGAAATGGTGGAAATTATGTAAATTCAGAAAATGAAATTCAGAGCAAAGACGATGCGCATAAATCTTTGTCAAATCGTCTGGCACCCAGAAGAAAAATGCATGAAATGGATAACTGAAATGACAAGCCAAGTTTACAGAAAGTTCGATATGTTATTCAAGACTTGAAAAATTCATATTATCCTGATAAAAAAAAGTGTTAAATACGAGCCCAAGTGAGCGCGTAACCATGCAATTTTTTTCTCAAATTACAACTGACTTTTTGTAGAAAAAATGACCCTCAAAAATATGGAGCTGAAGTGCGTAAACAATGAGAAAATTATCCAATCACTCCAATGATAATTGATTTTATAATGAGTTCATTGAATTATTCAAAACGTAGAACCAAATTGGCCCTCAACAACAATATTTTCGAAAAAATCGGAAGAAGAAAACGTTCTTCTGGAAGTTACCAAAATGATTTTTTTCAGTTTGAAAAATCAATAAATCATCAAATTCATTGAGTGAATTTAATTTATTGAACTTCACCTATAAATAAAATAATATAACGTTACTATAAAAATTTCAACAAAGAATTCATAAATTTTTCCATTTATTATAAAAATATTTTCAAAATATGTGTGAAATATGTTTTCTTCGTTAACCAGCTGTCACACTCCTACGAACGACAGCCCTACAAATTTCGACAGAAGTTGAAACTTGTGCGAGCTAAAGACTAACGAGGTATTACCTTTCAACGTGTGTTTCCTAACACGGGTTGGACGATAGCAAGTGAAAATCGAGGTTTCAGTCTGCGGCTTGAACCATCGACTCACACATCGGACGATTGACTGAGTGAACAAAGCACTTACGTCGAACCGCCCAGATACGGACTGACTTCATCATCATCATGGGTACGTGCTCGTATCTCTCATTTTTTATCAAAAAAACATGGATATTTTGTTGTGAAATTTGGTCTCATTTCAGTTGATGTTTTTCATTTTATTGCATTTTCCTTGTGGGCACTAGCCCACAAAACATTTTTGAGCGCCCTCCTGGCTTTGAGTTTTAAGTCAACTCAATAACAACATTTCAGTCATTCCAGAGATGGATTTATAATTTCGAAAAATTTACAACTTTGGCCCACCCACCCCTTCAAACAACAAAACCTTTCTGAGAATTTTTTGAGCCAGAGATTTTGAATTACTTTGACTAAATTTTTCAAATAAAAATAGCCATTTCAACGATCAATATCTTTTTTGGTAGCTAGCTCTGAGACTATTTTCAGATTGGCTGAATCTTATTCGTAATCGAAAGTAGTCTGATACATAAAACATGTTTTTTGATTTGAAGGAAAATGAGAATGATTTTAAATTTTACCAATACATACCCCTTCTGGTACAACTTTCATTTGTTTTGTGCTTGAGTTATCAGGAAAAAATGAGTATTTAATTTGAAGAATTTATGAATACGTCACAAAATTCACAAATTATCTTTCAATTTTCATTTCATGAAATCATATTCAGTTTCAGAATTTTCTGGGTTTTAATGAACCCTACAAAGAACGAAGAGTTAATCCACCTAACATTTTTACCAACTGAGCGGTTTCTATACTTGAAATTCCTAGTTTTCACAGGAAACTATGTTTTTATGGGCTAGATCCAATAAGGACTTTTTTATATGAATATTTTTTGATGTGAAATCTTGAAGAGACCTTGCTAGAAGGTTTCTTAAAAGATAATATCAAGGTCATGTACTCCCAGGAAATTTTCGAGGATTAATTCCCTTTTGAGGATGTTTCGAATCAGAATCTTGCATATTATTGGCTATTTATTGATTGGCGATCTCTATGATGTTAGTGAATGAACAATTGGAAAAAGGGAAAAAATATCTACTGAATCAGTGGTAACGACGATTCTTGAAAAAACTTGGTTTTTCAAAATTGATATTTCTTGTCAAGAATTAATGATCAACAGTAAATGCATTTTCATGTAAAAAAATATTTTTAGAAAGAATTTTTTTCATGAATGATACATTTGTTCATAATATTTTTTCAAGCCATAAAAATAAGAAAAATGTCATATTATTGTCGATTCCATCAACAGACTTTATCAATAAAAAAAATAACATTATTGTTTTATTCAGGTTTTTGATTCTTCAATATTTTTGATTGTTCATGAAAAATAGAAACTTGAATTTTTCCAATTTTTTCAGCAAGTATTTTTTCAGAAGCCCTCAATAAATTGGTTCAAGGAAGAAAAAAATCTAGGCTTCAGTTTCAAAAATTATTATGTTTGTTACGTAAACCTTCAACTTGTCAATAATTGAATCAGAATGTAGATGATAAAATGAAAATTTGAATATCGCATTCCATTGTATAAACCAGTATCAAATTCTTCTTTGAATTGAAGAATAGTTAGAGGTTCAATTATTCAACAAAATGTACTTCACAACATCCTGAAATACCCAATCACAACCACTTATTCAGATCCATCAGTATTTGCATGTTCAAAACTCTGAAAATTATTCTGTAAATTTAAGTGTTTCTATGCGCTCTTATAACCCAACAACAAAAAACCGAAATCAGAGCCTTATTCAATGAATAGAAAATAACATGAGTTCCAGTTATTTGAGATGAAGTAATATACAAGACTACCTATCTGAAATGTAAGTAATAGCCACTTTTGAATTTTGTCCAAAATATTTTAGATAAAACAATTCTCACACAAATTCATATGATACATTTATGTCAAAGAACCTGTCAACGGAACTTAAGTTATTTCTGAAAATTCTCTAAAATTGAATTATCTTTTATGAACAAAAATATTCAATTCAATTCCATGTTCAATCAATTCTGACAGGTCGGTGATATTTCTAGTGGGTCCAACGTTAGTATTGCTGAAATTTGTTGAATATTTCTCAATTTGATTACTATAACTGTAAAATTATTTGCAAATGATTTTAAAAAATCACATAGTTCTTCACTACGGTATTTCGTTCATGCATTTTCTTTGAACGTCATTTTATTCATCCTCCTAGAGACACATTATCATTTTTGAACTACTACATGGGTATTATTACATTTATTATTATTACCATTGTGCTATTCGACACATTTTTTCATCGTGTATTCCTTTAATTAAATCCTATAATGGCACTACGTGTTTCAGTAAATTTATAACAGCTGAAATTCACCACCACTAAAACGATATTTCAATCAATGACAATGGAGGGATATAGTTTCAACGAAAAACACGGCGGAATATAAGGATACCACAGAACAAATTGAAAGGATTTGATGGGAAAATAAGATTGATAGTCCAATTAAATATATGAAATACAGATTGATTCTCGAGATGAAGCAACAGCTCTTTTTATTTACCAGACAAGTGATCGGTTTCTTCGAAAAATTACTTTGATCTCCTCAGGAATGTTAGTACTCAAACATTCAAAAAGGCGATGTGCACAGGGAAAAATAAAAAATCGAATCTGTTTTTGCCAGTAATGATATTGTCTACTATTCGTTTGTTTTTGCCATTAATGATATTATCTACTATTCATTGAACAACAACTGAACAACATTTTATCGTTTTTGTATTCACAGACTTGTGCAATTATGAATGACACCTACATTCACTTCTTTTACTTCTTTCAACTATTCAGATCTGGGGGTGGTGATATATTGAGAGAAAAGCTTTTTTGCTTTCTACTCATCGATCATCAGACAAAAAATGTAGATAACTTCAAAAAAAGAGAAGAAAGAAAATAACTACAATGAAAAATCTACAAAGATTTGTATATCATTCACAGCAGTTTCTTCCGAATATAAACTGAAAGAAAAATAACCTATTCCCATCGTTTCGTGTTCCAAACTTTTGTTAAGGAACCGAAAATAGGAACAATACACAACGTAATATATGAAAGATCATAGGAACACCATTTCATGTACATGGAGCACTTTCATTCTCTATGGTGTACTTTGAAGTTCCGGGATGACACTTGTCTTATCTCCTCATCAGCGTCGTTTCTGTATAAAACTACATTATGTTTCTTTCAGTGACATAATGTCGTAATGTAATGAAAGAAACGAGTGCTTTATCTTGTATTGTTATCAAACAATGTTGCTGATGAGGAAATAAGGAGGCAAGTGTTATTTCCCGAAACTTCAAAGTGTAAAACTTTAGGGATAATGGCGTTCGATGTAAGTGAAATTTTGTACCAATGTTTCCTCATGTATAACGTTGTTTAGTATTCCTATGAATGATTGGTATATGTTTCAATTACACAATGAGAGTTTAGTGTACAATTAGGATGAAAAAAAACTTTCTCGTAATCCAATATTCTTGTGAAACTAGTCTATTTCCTCTTTCAATTTGTATCTGAAAGAATCTTCTGAATATGTAGACTTTTTATTTTTTTCCTTTCTTCGAAATATTCTTACTTGTTTTTGATGATGGAGATATAAGAAACCTGAAATTTTCCTTTTTTCGATATTTTCATAAATGTTTATTTCACTTTTTTTCAGATATTTTTCTGTCGTCATATATTTGAATCCGGTTATTTATAATAGTTTATATACTTTAACTTTCATTGACGACTTTTTATTTTCCACCCGATCGAACTCAATGAAGTTTGATTAGGATTATTTTTCCTCTCCTCCAATGAATTTCAATAGATTCAAAGAAAGATAAAGAAAACGAAAATTGGGAAGAACTATCAGAAATTAGGTAAATTATCCACATATGTTTCTTTGGTACATAAAGTGAGGAAAATACTTTATATAACGTAATGATTAAAAATGACATAACATTCGCTTTCAATTTCTGAGTCAATCCGAAGTCGCATTATTCTGATATCATCATACCAGTTTTGCTGAAAACATAAATGAGATGCTCCGTACAAAATCAATTTTGAACATTCATCCCTATTTTGTCAATCCTCCAGGAGGGTAAGTTTCACCTCTAAAATTCAAATAGGGTTCAGGAACCATCTGATATTACTGCTCAATCCGTGCGGCATTTCCATTTCGCAAAACAAAAAGAAAAAATCTGGTTTTGAGCATGAACACACTAGAAGAGTTTTCACTGAGGTTGGTTAGATACATCACACAAACGAATATGTCCTGTTGCTATTTTCTTAATGCGACTGGACTATCGTTGGAGTCTGTGGGAAATATTTCGGAACCATACAATATAATCCTTATAGAAAAAAATCACTATGAATTTAGAAAATTATCTATACAGATGAACAATATTTCGTAGAAAAATGATGAGCTGAATAATTGTAGACGCTCGATTTGAGAAGAAAACATTTGCTTCACTGATGAACATCGCAGCAATCTGTGGATAAACATAAACTCTGGTACTAGTTTGATGAAAACACCGGTACTCATGTGACAAAAAAACCTTGCCATATTCAGTGTCCTGAAAGGTGAATGTATCGGAGATTTTCTATTTGGTTGGTTCGTGACTGATGAAAATTCGAACCGTCCAATTTATACCGAAATATTAGAAACATCAATACTTATACTTCACTCCACCACAGCACGATATAGCATTGCCTCACCATGTACTCTGTATTAGTGATTGGTAGAAAGTGCATCATCCAAATTAGTGGATTCGTAGAAGAGGACTAGCGGAAAGGTTACCAATTCAATGTGATTCTCAAGGAATCTGTAGTGTTTCTTCACTAACCCAAATGCATTCACATATTTCAAATAATGATTGAAATTTCGGAAAACTGTTATACAACACATTTCTGAAAGGATCATTTTCTTTCTGGAAGTGAATAAATCTTAATCATACTCTTGAAGAAAATTCCTTTCAGCAGATACCAATTCAAACAATTCAAAAATACAAAAATTAATAAGTTGAGAATCAACATTGGAATCTCTTTGAATTTTTATGCATGACCAAAATTGCTGTCGAAATTTTTATTTTGACAAGGAATTGAGAATCTTTTTTCCGATGTGAAAAAAGAATTCTAAGAACATTTATGAATATTACTAATGGGTCAGATGAATTCAGTAAAGTTTCATGATATGTTCGGATGCCATTCTATTGACAACAAAATTCCTGGCGTTTTCTGAGATTAATGATTTCAAATAAAAACAGATATCTCGATGTATTGAGCAACTAAATTATGAAGGTATAATTACTTAGGTTGATAAAAACTTCTATCTTTGGAGAAGAGTTAACTAGCACCGTCATGGCCAATATCAATAAAATCTCAATATAGTTATCACATTGATGTTGAACTCTTTCATACTTAAAAAATCCAAATTTCAATTCTGCATCAGAAGGTTATGGTGTGGTATTGAGCACACCAAAAATATATTAGAGAATCACCGCTGCCGAGGAAATTCATTACAGAGTAGAATTTGTTTGGCCTTTCCCTCATTTTCAATTGGTGTCTCACTTCAGCTGCTACAAATTGATTTATCAACGAATTTATTCATCATAAATGAATCTTCTACTTTCAATTTGTCATATATAAAATTTTCATGAGCTTTTCGAAAGTATATAAATATTTTTCATTGCATGTTTATGTACATTTTCAGGTAATTTTTCTCATTTATAAAATATCATAAGCTTTGTCGTTAAAATGAGCTCGATGAGGGACGAGAATATGTCTTCAAAGCAGAATTCACGTTGATGGAGATGGTGAGCTTGAATGCTTCATGATTGCTGTCGAATGGCCTAGTAACATAAAAGGGGAATCTAAATTGAATGGATCGTGACATGTTTCAGTAAGGCCATTATAACATTTGATGTTTCGTTGGGTTACTCAAAATTCTGTGAGAGTATACTTGTTCAGAATGTATTGAGCAACAACGAAATCATTATCAGATTTTGAAAATCGAGTTCAGAACCAACTCAAAACAAAATATGAACAAGTATTTGGTCAGCATGTAAAATTAGTGAGCCAAATGAGCATAGGATGTAGAGATATTCCAAATTCAAAAAAAGAACACATGATAAAATTTTATGAGAAATGTGAACCTCAATTTGAAACTACTTGATCACTTCAAAAGCAGATTTACAAATCTGTGATTTTATGATATAGCTGGATTGAGTTAACCACCAAAAATTTCAAAGATATTTCGATATGACAGATGATATCAGTGAAAATTTTCAAGCAATAATGCAAGTTTCCCAGGTAACTATGTAACTTACTGAACGTGCAGTGTGTGAAAAATTATTTCAAATTTTGAAGAATCAATTTCTTACTAAAAAAATTCACACCAAACTGAACAGATTTTCTCAAGAATTTCCTCAAGAAAATCTGATCAGTTTACTTATCAATAATCCATCTATGAGCAGAATAATGGTTTAGGCAATCAATTCACAAAGGCTGCTTCCCAATAATTCACTCAATCATTGTAGAGTTGTGTTAATGAACAGGCTCGAGTTTTCATACATGTTGAATGACATAATCACAAAGTTACTGAATTTTTGTGTTTTTTATATTTCGTAATATTTTCAATCTCACCATGCATAAGCGTACACATAAATATATTTATACATTAGCCAAATAATTGACACCCCATTGTTTTTCACATCAGAGTAAAAATGCAACATTTTTTCTTGAATTAAAAATGTTTTCACAAACTGGTATTGATCTATATTATACACGACATACAATAATGATGTGCCACGCCAAAAAATAATAATTTTAGTATCCATGAATTACCGATTTCTAAAGAATAGTCATCAATATTTCATATGAATGCTTCAACTCTATCAGTGAAAAATGAATTATTTTCAACGTCAGTTATCAACCAACCATGATCATTTTGTTTATGTCACATTTCATGCATCCCAGATGCCCAGATATTTCACCGTAGTTGCTAAAGGGATTTCTTTGTTCAAACCCACCTTGAAGTGAAAAAATTCTGAAAACCTAAGAAAATCATCTTCAATAGTTACTTTCAAATTACTTAAACTAAAAATTTCATCAGCGATATTGAGAAAAACCAAACTGTTTATGTAGATGGCAAAAAGAAGTTGCCCCAGTACAGATCCTATAGTCATAATTAGGACATCATTACACTCTTCATGGTCTAATGAGTATTTCATGCATAACATAATTATGAATTTTTTCAGAATAATTTCATGGCAAACCCTGTCAAAAGCTTTCAAGAGGCCAATAAACATACCAAGTATAGATATTAAAAACATTTGAAATTGGTTTGTGAATATTGATCTACCCTCTCCATATTTTTATCAGTATCATAAAGAGTTTGGCAAAGTGACTTGACACGTCTTTGTCGATGTATTAGATACTTAAAAACGAAAAACATACGACTATTTATGAACAAAAATATCATTGAAAACTTCAGAAAAATATTCGGCAACACATTTTTTTAAAGCTTTTATTTAACTTGACTTGTATGCATGTTAACAAATCTTGCAAGTTTAATTTGACCCACTTCCCGGTTTCCGATTGACCTGAAATTTTGCATGCTGGTCCAGAACCAATGGCAATGCATGTTAATCATAAACATGACCTGATGCTGCTGCCAGGATCGGCTCCGTACGAAAGATCTCCTCGGCGGTAAATAGCAGGGACACGATATTTTGTATACGCATTCGTTTATGATAGGCAGTTGGTAGGCCCAACATGAAATAGACGCCACATCCAGGGTTGGCTTCAATAAAAAAATATACGATCAATACGAAAGTCCATCTATAAAACGGAGAGTCCTTCAACAGAAAAACTTGAGGAACGGGGAAAACTATTATTATGATAAACTATTTTCTATAGAAGTAGGTAGGTACCTACTCCTCCGGCATACCTTATAGAAGAATTAGCTTGTTATATTTCT
>WOGL01001743.1:0-10852 GCA_015342145.1 Leptinotarsa rubiginosa | reverse complement strand
TCAAGCAATAATAATGTCGATAATTCTGTCAATACAGATCCCGAGCTTGGGAGTTACAAGCAAACAAACATACATAGATACAAACATATATACATACAGGTGAAGCTAATATAAAGTGTGTAAAAAAAAGGAACAGTGGAGCTCATTCAGTAATTTGAAGTAGAAATGGCACAATTGCGATAAAATGGCAGCAACAACAGTTACAAAAAGCAAGAAAGGAGAAGACCACACGAAAGAGAAGAGAGAAATGAAACAATAAAAAAAATATTCAACAAATAAAATAGCAAGAAAATCTTACGAATAATTGATCAACGGTGAATTATTCTTCATGGCAAAATGCGATAACGGGACAGTTAAATGTGAGATTGAACTGTGGCAGATTGCAGAAGAAATAATTCGGATGTTCAACGAAGAGGTGAAGAGACAAACTAAATTAGGGCATTGAGTTTGTTTTTCATCGGCAGAGAACATCGTTTGAAGAAAATAAAATCCAGGGTGGTATGCCGTGGTTGAAGTACAAAACGTTTCACCTGCTACTACGTCATACATCATCAGTGTTATATGCGTTTACTGCGAGGACGAATATTTGTTAGTTCAGGTTTCATTCGACCACTTAGCAGCCTGGATTTTATTCCCTTTAATCGTGACTCGGCCGTAAAAGCCTATGCTTTTATAGAGTACATCACTTCAAGGATATACTCATAATTAGTAGTGGCGTGAAGTTAATGTTAGAAACTGATGACATGAAAGGTTGGTTAATTCATTTGTTTCGCTATTGTGGGGTGAAGCACTGGAAATAAATCATATTAGTGAAGTTAGGATAATTCTTGCGCGTATGATCCATCTTCAAATTTTTCAATATTAACTTTAACTCTTAAGCGAAAAAATCGCACCCCAAAGAATTGTTATATTATCACAATGACGTATAATATCGAATGCCTTCACTATTAATTTGTCTATAGCATCACATATTTTTTTATTAGATGTTTTCCTTAAATGACATCACACGACCTTGAGCATCATGGCCTCAACTGATCCTATATGACCTTGAGTTATGTGCAAGCCATATGACCTAGAGCACGGATTTTGGCCTTGGCAATCGCCGCAGTCTTTGATTCATGACCTTGAGCTTAGATCACATCATATGACCTTAAATTAAACTTCCGAGCTTTACCTTAAGTTTGAGTTGAATATACCCCTTTCAATTTATAAAAAAATATATCGTTCATTATAAAACTTGAACCATGCGGTTCATAATGGTTTGATGGTGATAAGGACTCATAGAATTCTCAGATTCAATCAATTATCATGGTTGAAAAAGTATATCGATTTGAATACGAATCTGATAAATGAGTCTACCAATAAGTTTGAGAAGAATTACTTGAAATTGAATATCAAATCCATGTATGGTAAGACAATGGAAAACGTTAACAATAAAAGAGACATTTGAATTGTTACACATTGAGAATCTATACAAAGAGGTATGGATGGGTGTCAATGCGTTGATAGCTCACCCCAATTTCAAAACAATATCCATATTTGCGGAAGACTTCGTTGTCATACTCATACATATCGGTAAAGTTAAGGTTTGCTATAAAAAACCATTGTATTTGAGGATTATTATATTGGATATGTCGGGAAACAGTCATTTACGACTTGTTTTATATCATCAAAAAACATTACGGACCTTCGGCTTCTCTTCTTTATACCGACATGGATTCTTTGATACCGAAAATAATGACAGAAAACTTTAATGATTTCATTATCAAGAATGTTGATAACTTTGATACTTCCAACTGAGCGTTGGGTAATAAATTCAATGTGCCAGTTAGCAAATCGGTGATTGGAAACATGAAGGAGGAACTCTCGAATTATTCCATAATCAGTTTCCATGACACCAGTGCCGTCAAATGACACGTCAGATGAAATAAAAAAAAAAGCTAAAGATATCAAACAATCCGTTATTGAAAATCAAATTGACGATTACATAAGGATTTTTGGAAAAGGTGGTACAATATTGAGGAAGAGGCATGTATTCAGGATGCATGTATTCAGAAGTGATTTTCGTGATATTTATACGCTGCCATAAAGTCGCTATGTCACATAATGATGATGAGCGATTTAGAATTCCTAATACCACCAAAACATTACCTTGGGGCATTATGCTATTGAATTCTATCAAACGAGTTCCCAACAAAATTTTGAGAATTATTTTGACAATATTGATAGAGGGGAACAATATCTCTGATGAAAACTAGATCTTCTCATGCATACTTGTCGAATGATTCAAACGGATTATCCTACCCCACTTCCAACTCTTCCAAAAGTAGACGGGGTATGGCTTTAAAACACGAGGAGGTAACAACTCATCATTCGATTGCAGTAGTCCATCGCACTAATTTGCAGTGACGCAGCCAAGTCAAGTTACGACCAATCCATCATTTTGTTTTGAGCAGCTCGATGTAAGTACACACTCCCATACTATTTATTTTATATAGTCTAATATTTTTTTACTCATTTTCAGAGCCATGTCTTTGCTAAGAAATGCGCTATTAACCCCAGCAACCCCCCTGAACCAGGCACAGTTGGAGAAAATGAAGTCAAGGAAGGTGATTGTCCATCAGGACGTTATCCTCCAAGAAGAATTCATCTCATCAACACCGGCGATGAATTCCACTCGGAAGATGGCGGCTCATGACATGAAGTCCCTTTTCAAGGGCTCCAACCCAGGTTGAAAGAAGCAGGTGGACGAACTGCTGCTGCTCTCCACCATGGTGTATTCAATAAACTCACTTCAATATGAGATTTTCACTTGAAAGTTTACAAAACCGCGAAACACGTGTCGCGGTTTTGTAAACTTTCAAGTAGAAATCTCACTTCGAAGCGTGTTTTTTGAATACGTTATAATGGATTTTCATCAAGTATCGGTCAGTTCTATTATATTCTTCTCACCATGGGACCACCTACTTTGTCGGCGTCCACCACCTTGGCGGATTTGCTGGGGGTCTACAACCCGGACCTCGACGAGTCGCTGCCGGACCTCGCACTGTCTCGTCATTTTTTGATGGGTCTGTCGGACTCGGAGGATGCATACCCGAAGGGTATGGCACCTCCAACGAGTATATTATCGCAAATAGGTTCGGATGAGTTCAAAGCCCCAGAAAAAAGGGCAGCGAAGAGGGTAAGAAGCCGGTGAAGAAGGCGAAGAAATCCAGGTCTCTGAAAACATCAAAACCTTCATACATGAAGGGAGACAAGCTGGAGCTTTTCGTGAAAAATGTTAAAAGAACTACCCGACTGGTGCTTGGCCGTAGCCACCTTTCATCTTCCGGTCTCAGAGGTGGAAGTCATGACCGGGTCTTCAAGTGCGCCAACCCGCCAGGTGGTCGTCGAGGCTAAAGTCAATCGGGATGCTGGTCTATCACCTCCACCATTCACCCCTCAGGTACAAGTGGTCCTCCACGAACACGAGGATGCTGTAGAAAATCATTTCTCACAAACTGTGCTCCAGGACAAGAATTTGCAGAGCTCAGGTCCTACGTGCAGTCTGTGAAAAAGGAATTGTTCAAGGCGCGACAGCTCTATGATGATTCCGAATCCAAGCAGGGATGATATAAATTGCCAAGTTGCAGGTTCAAAAGCTGGAATTGAAAAAGCGAATATCTCTCTTGCGGACTTTCAGCAAGAATGTACGCTACAACGAGAGAGATTGGCTTGCATCGAAAAACCGTCCACACCTCTTTGTGAATAGTAAATATTTTGATTTGTTTTGCCTGTTAATTCTGAGTCACATTTAGATTGTATATAATGGAAAGCTTGTTAATTTTGAGTCATATTTGAGTTGTATATATAATAAAAATGTGCATGTTAATTTTGAGGTTTCTAATGAATATTTTTCTATAAATATTTTTCTAATTTGAAAACATAAAATATCAGTATTTATTCCTTCAATCCAGTCATTTTCTTGTAATATCTTTTATATAGAATTAATTTTGAATATACTACAATCATTTTCAGTCACCAGTCAGAGTATAAGTTCAAATTATTCGAATACGTGAATTTTGAAATAGTTATATTTTTTGGTTGAAGGAGGAGGTATACCAATACATTTCAGAATTTCTCTAAGTTTCGTGATAAGTGTGACTGTGAGGAGTACTGTTATAGTAACGAAAACAATAACGAGAATTACAATGTTTATTATCATTATGATCCAACTACATAAAATAAAAGCGCTACTCTAGCGAAAAAGGTTGGAAATGGTTGTATATAATGCATGCATCAAATCGGCAGAAGCACGTTAGAGGTCTACCGCACACCTTACGTACACCATGTTTGGTCTATTTCCATCATCGAAACGGTATAATAGAGATCGACATGTTCATACCAACTTCCATTATTATTCCGATGGGAATGAAAACGGAAACAACACCAACATAGCATGTGGGTGTGACCGTCAATAGTTCGAATCTGTACGTGTGAATCTAATACACAGTATAGATTCAACCTATCTTCCAACATATTGATAACATACAACCACTGAAGGCCTACTATCACAGTGCCGCTGTTCTCTGAAGAATCACCCTCAATTCCTTCATCCTGCAAATCCTCCAGATCCACCAGCTTCTCCACAATAGCACTAGCTCCCTCATCTTCTCCAGCATCGTCATCAGCTTCCACACCCACTATGGCTCAACGTTCACTTCTTCACCGATGATGACGACCTCATTAGCAACTTCGGGGACCTCTTCTCCCTCATCATCGGACCAATTTTCAACATCACCAAGGGTTAATCTTGATAATACGGCGTCGTATTTTTAAGCGTTTATTTTTGATATATTCGTGTACATGCTAATATAGATACTAAGTGAAATTCCTCACTCTATGTATTCATAAGAGGAAATCGAGGATATGACAACACAGTCAAATTCATCTGTTGAATATGTCTACATCTAACAGTGATTACAAATATGCCTTTTCCAAAAGAGTAGGGTTCAAAGCCGAAAGTATGCAGCTTTCCCATCAAAATTGAGCAAAATATAGTGTGTTACAATTGCCGCCATGGTTGTTGCTCTGAGACGCATGTCAACCCATGTATTGGTCTGTTCATAGATGTGTGTCGAGAAATCCAGCTTCACTCTCGAAGAGGACAAAATATTCAACTCCAGAAAAAGGCTACCACCATAAGTGCTGCAAATGTCTCACCAGAATTGTATATAATAATATGGGAATTTTCAGAAATATTTGCATAAACTAAGCAGCAACCTCTGAGTTATTATTTCAATAAATATGCAGCGGATTGATGGAACAATTTATGTAGTACATGCAGACATGGATGAGTATTATGTGAGAATGTTGGCCATTTCCATCCCAACAGGAGCATTTACTTTCTCGGTTTTGTTGGTATATGACCAGAGAAGACCAGATAAAGACATGGTGACTGTATACAAACATACATCCCATTGGATGCGGAACCTCCAGCTGCAGCGAACACTACTGTTTAAAGCCTCTTTGAAAGTTATGGTGCGAAAGGAAAACAGCACTTGCTTGAAATTCGACCATGTTTGGAGCGAGAGATTTAATACATATTTCATACAAATATACCATATTTTCACTATTAACACAGAGATTGGTTATGATCAATGCCTTTAATCTAAAGTATTGAAATTTACCAACCAGTGGGTCTTGGCACCAGGATAATTCTGAGAACTTTATCCCAAATATGTAAAAATGAATTTGGCTTTGGATGAATTCACTTCACGAATAATGTCTTTTGTGAATTGCTCTGTGATATGTTTTGGATACCGTGATTTGAAAGAAGTATTACCTTCCCCATCCAAAAAAAATTACTTGGATGGATTTACCATATCATGTAGGAAGTATATACATATTTTCAATTTTATAACCTTTATCGATAACCAATGATGTTATTGGTCTCTGCACTAAAACTTCACTGTTGACTAATCGCGAAACTAATCTTTTCATTGTCAACTTTCTAAATATCCAATAACAAAAAATAATGAAATTACAGTATAAAAATATAAAATATATTCACCTCTATGACGATGATGATGCAACATTTACTTCTTGGATTGGTAGATACTTTCTGCTGTCACCTAAGCTGAGTGTGAAAGTATGAAACTGCGAGCCTATTTAGGAATAATCAAGAAGGGGGGAGTTCAAGGTTATACTTTCTATACATTCAAGGTCATATGATGTGGCCAAATCTCAAGGACATGCATAAAGGACAGCATGAAACTACGAGCTTATTTGGGAATTATCAAGAAGGGGGGAGTTCAGGTTACACCTTCTATACATTCAAGGGTCATACGATGTCGCCCAAGCTTAAAATCATGCATAAAAGACAGAGTCTTTATCACCTCCTTGATCTTGCATAAATGTCTGTCAAATATAATTCGATGTCTATCGTGGAAAATAAAAAAAAATCTTTCAAACATCTCGGAAAGAAGAGAAATTACCATGCATGGCATCCCCTCATGCAATACTCTTCTCAATGCACGTTTCATCAAATAAGTTGACGTCTTGACGTCTTTATTTCCTGAAGACGCCAACTTGGTTGGTGTTTTGTACGGAAATGTTTTGTTGAACACAAATAGTAGATACTGATGAAAATCTGTTAGTGGATCATCAACTGTGGATCAATTATCTCCATTTGAATTTACACACAACTGCTCACATAAGAGTTCATCTTATTACAAAACTTCTTTGTTTGTCTGATACTGGTATGATGAATAAATTACATTTATGACATATCAACAAAATAGTCTAATGAAATATTGATGCAAGACAATACAAACATGTACAAAAACTGTCCAATAAACTTCACAACTACAACTGAAATTTAAACGGATGTAATTTTAAAAACTCAAGGTAGAATCATGTATCCAGTTTTAAGTCATATGTTGTAAATTTTAGGTTTTAAGAATTAATATTTTTCATTCATTGGTACTAAAACTTACAAGTTCACAAGATATTATAAGTATGTATAAAAAATATCTATGCTTCTGCATGAATGTTCGCACTGAAAATAAATGTTCAACTGCTTACCATGTCTTACTTTTTATGACTCAAGACTGGGTACATGAATTGACTCTTATCACAATATTTGTGTCTTCAGAAATATTTTATGTGTATGTTATATTAGATGTAAAATCAAAAAATTAATATTCAAAAGACTCTAGGTATTGTGATGAATAGTTGAGTAATGAACTTTTGTGCCTTTCAATCTAACATATCAAAAAAAGTGAGTTTAATTAACTTAGAAGATATAAAAAAAAACCTGCTCAGAGTCAACAGACCAAGATTTTTAGAAAATGAGATTTATGAAGTTTTATTTTACAATCAATAACAAAAACAATTGAAATACTGAAAAATGTCTTACCTCATCATTATTACTCCTCTTATAAGAATAAATAGCCTGTACTACCAAGGGTTCATTGGCCATGCTGATTCCATTAATAACTGCAATTAAACCACAAAACTTGTAACTAGTTCAAATGAGTACTTTAACTGATGAAAATTGAATACTCTAGATGATGTATTGAATGACTTATTTGAAGTTCACTCAATAAGACCATGATATGCTTGAGAAATAACTTTTGACTACTGTCACATTCACATTCTTGGCAAATGCTGGGCAACTGTTAATTCTGGCAGCAAGCCAAAAATATAATGCATTATAACTGAATTAATATAGCTCTCGCTGAAATTCGAAAATATATTTCCTCGTTATTGGATTCTTCGTTTAGCCATAACTTATTGAGTGATTCTTTACAATTTTTAGACATACTTTTGAATTTTCCATAAGTTTTTCAAAAATGATGAAATTTGAGAATAAATAACAAATTCTTTGATGTGTCATTCTCACATGGCTCAGATCTATTGAAAATTGTATAAATATACTAGATTAAACTAGCTATTTACGTTTATTTATCATAAACAAATTCTGAAGTATATGATTTTTATGACTAATACTCACATTAATAATTTCATTAAATTACCATATTTGAAATAAGTAAGGTATTCACTTCGTACTATTGAATTGAAGGTAATTATGATACGATACAGTGATCTAAAATGTTGATCATATCAAAAATAGATTAATAAAAATATAACCTATAAATGGGACAATAAATAAACAATGATCACAGAAACGCTTTTCGCAAGGTGGCGATGCAAAACTCAGGGATAACCTAAATTTCAATTTTGTATAGAGAAAACAATACGACACAGGGTCGTTCATGCTTATCTCAATATTTGCATTTTACTTTCAAATCGCAGAATGAAAATAATCATTGCATCGAGCGTTCATACTTTTACAGCATCATTCTCTTGCGAATAGTTTGTTGTCAGCTGTCAATTTCTTTCAATAATAAAAAATCACACTTCAAAACTGGTTTTATGATATGTTAACGATAAAAAACATATAAAGAATAATAAGGGATTGTAGGCAACTTTAATGAAATGACAAAAAATCATTCAGCATGTCTACCTAGAGTTACAGCTAGCTTTTTTGCAAGAGGTATGGGTTCTGTAACATTAAATGATTCTATTAATCCTGGACACACCATCAACAGCGATCCGTCAAGTCGAGAGGAAGATACAAGAAAATAGTTGAAATATAACTTCAAATGGAATTTCTGAAGCAACAAACATAATATATGTTCATATTAATTTCACTATTGGTCCTGAAAATAATTTAATCAAATGCCATTTTTTGTAGGTGTTTGTAGGTTTAAGGTGTTTGCGTTGAAATATACCACATTCCGCCAAATTAAAGAAAGACCATCCCATTATTATTATTTATTATATTTGTTATGATGATATAACCACATCTCCATGATGGAGGTATGGTGTAGTCTTTTTATTATATGATTTATAAAAAGTTTACGAATACTAAACCTACTGTTATTTTCTATGAAAACTTTCGCAAGTTTTCACACATGACATATTTCAGGCATCTATATTTAACGCCAATGTAAATAAAAGATAACAAGTGTCATGTATATATCCTGAAATTCAATGATTCATGCTATTCACAATGAAATTAAAATTTTTCACGTACTTTGCGGAATTTGTTAGTCATTTTGTTCGCGAAATTTGGACAAGCATGGCTACGCCTTATATCTCGTTTGTATTTACAATGGTAATTCCAGTGGATTCCGTAGTTTCCTAAGACGAAACTCATATTTTCAGTCGAATCTCTGCTTTCTAGAAATCAATAGATTGGATAATTACTATTTCTCGAAGTATACAGAGTAATATCTTTTCTTTTGAAGTGTTCAGTAACACACATGAATTTGCTGGTTATTTCACCTGAAAGTCCTATTCAGAAAATAAATTTTTCGTTGCTTTGCAATTTTCGGATATTTTGTAAACTTGAAATTTCTGAGAAAAAGGTTACTACTAGTACTACTTGCATTCACTCGACATCACGAGAGTTGACTTTTGAATTTGGGTAAACGAATATTACAATAAATAATTGCATCGTGGTATTTTTCAAAGTTTATAAATACAGGAACTTATAATAATGTTTATCGAGGTTCGTACTTTTCTTTCATCAAATACGTAATTGTATCTCAGTTTCAAGAGAGAAATAAAGATGTCCCTAGTGAAAATATTTTTTACATTGATTTTTTTTGTCAATAGATCATACTCATTTAAAAATGATTGTATATTAGGTATTTACATGTAAAACTTGGTTGATATTTCTGAAGCAGGGGTTTTTGTGGATAAGGAAAGGCTATTATCATAATTTTCTGTGGCATGTGATTTTTGGTGGAAGTATATTAACTAACTGAGGAAGTCGATGAATCAACTACACTCAGGAAATGGTATCAAAATAAAACTACTGAAACTGTGGAAGACTGCCACCACCTCCACTTAATATGACTGCTTTGCATGTTTCAATAAAACTTATGTACTATTTTTTTCAAATATTTTTTTTTCGTCAATATTTCTTGTTAGTATTTTACACATTTTATTTTTGTGTGGATAACTCATATACCGTCTACAATATATTTTGATATTTCATGTGATTGTTTTTCATTACAATCAACTGATCAGCTGAAAATTATATCACCTGAACACCTATAAATTATACTAGCACCATACCAGTATATTTGTTTTGTATTTTTGCAGTATAATTCGAGTCCTTATATTTCAATTATAATTTTTTTGAAAATCTACATAAGTGGTTTGTGATATTATTGAATGAGTATGGTTGACAATGCTTTCTATCGTATGTTCAAGATTTGGAATTCAATTATTAATAACAAATATAGAGCCTGAGATTACAGAAATGAACAAGGTATTGAAAATACAAATGGAAAGTACTGCACATCAAAGTGAGTTTATAGAAAAAAATGAAGTGATATTTAAAGAATGAATAAAATTATATCTCACCACATTAGTTTGAAATTATTATTTATCATTGCATAATAATATACGATAATTCCAATTTCATTTATAGTTGATGTTCCTGTGTTAATTACTTATTTATATATTATTTTGTAATATTTTTTCGTCGAATCATGTGATTTCAGTTTCAAATGTTCAAATCAATTACAAAGTGCAATTTAAGTTTATATGTGTAGATGGAACTATTATTATCAAAGTCAGAATTTTTATTAATTGCATTATTTTCCCACTGTATATGGATCATTTCCAGAAAAGAACGTTTGAATGCGTTATTATCGACGTCAATGATCCTAGTATCATAAAAATTTACTGAATGGTTTTGTTTTATGGCATGTTCGGTCAACGCACAAGAAAGTTTGTTACATCTGATGTCACTCTTATGAGACGTAATTCTTCCCATTAGACTACGACCAGT
>WOGL01001742.1:0-10854 GCA_015342145.1 Leptinotarsa rubiginosa | reverse complement strand
TCAACGCAGCACAACCACAGCTTTACTTTCCATCACCGATGACCTCTTCAAGGCTGTCGACGAAAGTAAATTAACTTGTTTAGTACTTCTGAACTACAGTTAAGCCTTCGACAATCTCGACTTTGACATTCTGTGCAATAAATTCAGCTCCATCGGTTGTTCTGTGAATGCGCTGTATCTAGTTAGAAATTACTCATAGAACCGATCTCAAAGGGGTATGATGGACTTTATCAGCTCATAACTGAAGGTGTTCCTCAACGATCCATCTTTGGTCCTTTATTATTCAGCTTATATATTGGTGACTTCTATCAGTCGATAGAAAAACGCATTATACATCATTACGTAAATGTTAGACAACTGTACTCCTCTCTTCAGTTTTCTGACATCAATTCCACTCAAAACCTCATCGATCGTGATTTACAGACCATGTTTGATATTTTATCAGCTCATAAATTGAAGTTAAACTTCAAAAAGTCGGCAGTAATGATCTTTGGAACGAAAAGATTGCGAGATATTGCAAAAATAGTCTACATATTCATATGAATGATGACGTTCTGCCTTTTTTTGTAACTGAAGTACACCGTTTCTATGCAAAAAATTGCATCATCATTGTTCACTCAAAACTATTTTCCTAAAAATGATATTGTCTTAATTGTGTCTTTTAAATCTATTTGTTTTACCATATTTAATCATTTAATTAGGTTTAGACATCAAATGTAAATAGTTTATCTGTTTTTCTAGAAGTAAAATTGTATAGTTCCGAATTGTTTTTTTTTCAAAATATACCAGGTTTACCAGATCTAATCATTATTTTAATACAATTCCATAAATTACAATAGTTCAGTATTACATAATTGAATATGGTGTTTTGTAATTGATTCCCGGAAACAGTTCATTATTGGAATATCAGTCAATCCCTGCTAATCAATACATTTCAGGTTGATGATAATAATATAATTTATTGATTATGAGATAATTATAACATCTACAATCGAGATATGAATTGGAGAAAGCATATTGTAGAATTTATATATTTTTATGATTTTTTCGAAATTAATATTGCATCTGTCAAAGTACAAACGCGTGTATTTTTTTTGGAACCTTGTTGATAAAACCATTTTCATGATTATCTTTAACGATTGTACCTTTTGATTTGATTATGCAAATATGGATTCTTTGCTTCAATAGCTAGTTGAAAAGTATAATCGTTAGTTGTTGGTTGAATTTAATGAACCTCATAAACGAAAAGTGAAAGTGTTTTTTGTCCTAATTTCTGTACTGGTAGCATAAAATGATATTGAAAAAGATTTGTGAAGACAGGTAAATTTCCAAAGTTCCGTTTGGAAAACCATCAACAAGTGATTTGAGTAGAGAAAAAATGCAATAAGTGATAATAGTGGTGTAACATTGACTTCACATAGCGAATTCAAGTGCATAATTTGATTTTCAAACAAAGCAAATCATCATGTAAAAACAGCCGATTTCGTTGGCAGTAGCATCACAACCTAAAATCCGAAATGGTGAAAAAAGTGGTGATAAACTGTAGGAAGAATCCATTTCTTGAGGACAATACTAGGAAATCCGATGAGAGCAAAAGAAATGGGATTCATTTAGTGAAGTAGGATACACCAGAACCGGAAAGTGTTTGAGATCCATCTGTGAACCAACAACTATCTGCTCTTGATATTTCCTCCTCCCGGAGGATCCAGTTCTCTCTACTCGGGAACAGTACTTTATGAGGCAGTTCGTAGTTGACAGTTGGAGGCATAAAGTGAGAGGTCATTTCCAGAATGCTGTGACTTTCAGTGTCAACCAACAGTCTTTTGCACTCTGCATTAAATTGATTTGTGCAATTGGCAATGTGTGCAAGTCAGTATGCTGTCCATCTATCCTCTCTCTCCAGAAAAATGTGGAGAGGGGGTAGATCTAGAGAAGGATCTCCATGGCCGCAGACGGTGTGGTACTGATGGCTCCAACGATATCCAGTCAAGCCTGTTTCTGTAAGCCAAAGAGCTTCGCCTGGGCCGTTTTCTGTCGAGCCTTCGGCCATGAAACAATTGCACCATAAGTAATCATTGGTCCGACAATCATCACATAAATCTAATGGATTTGTTTGTGACCTAAATTCCAAGTTTTACCACAAATTCTTCGACAGTCTGGCTTTGTGTAAGACTTTTTCCAAGTGAGCGTTCCAGGTGAGTTTTTTATCAAGGACAATGCCAAGATATTTCACCCCCGTACCAAATGAAATGACCTCACCATGGAAAGTGGCGTTAGATCGTCCAATTTTCTCCTCCTGGTGAAGGGGATTATCACAGTTTTGTTGGGGTTGACAGACATCTGCTCCCTCAGTCACCAACTGTGAACAACGTTCATCGTGCTTTGAAGGATATTACAAGCTATCCTTCCCGATGTGGACCTTGGCATCGAACTACGTCCTAAGAAGGAAGAACGAGAGCACGTTGTTGAAATGAACCAAAAAATAACAAATCGAGAATAATACGAGGATATCGGCAAAGGAACTCTTTTCCTAAAAATAATATTGTCTTAATTGTGAATTCTAAATCTACCTGTTTTGGCAAATTCAATCATTCAATTAGATTTTGACATGAAATGCAAATATTTTATCTGTTTTCATAGAAGTAATCCTGTATGGTTCTGAATTGTTTTTTCAAAATGATTTACCACATTTAATCTTTTATCTGATACGATTCCATGAATTACAATAGTTCAGTATTACATAATTGAATGTGGTGTTTTGTAATTGATTCCCGGAAACAGTTCATTATTAGAATATCAATCAATCCCTATACTAATGATTATATTATACTATATTGTTTATGAGACTGTATCTAATTTAATTCTGAAATGAATTATTTAATTGAATGTGACATTTCAATATCACTTTGAAAATACAATTTTAATGTTCAAAAGATTACCACTTTCTGCCGATACCTTTTTGGAAAGTATAACTGTGAAAGTATTATTTGAGTTTAATAATATACCTAATGCATGAAAACAGTAAAGTTTTCCTGATTGCTGTATTGGAAAAGAACGATTTATACAACTTTTTACAGGTTTTATTTCTATATTTCATAGTATAATATTGGATCGTAGATATATAAAAAAAAGAATGTACTTTATGGTACTCAACCAGAGGAGAAAGGACGTGAATTTCAGCAAGGAGCAGATGTTGGATTGATCGAAAGGTTGAAAAGGCTATATGGTACTCAATCAGAGAAGATTTATAAAGATAAATCACATGACTCAGAAAAGATAAAAGAACGTAGTCGACTTCAGAGAGTAACCGATGAGTCATCAATTTCTGCTGCACCTGATAAGCCTATTCAAGAAATCAAATCAAGTTTTGAAGAGGAACTTTCTAAAATGGACCACTTTATAGTATCATCCAGCAAATCAGTGAAAATGAGGGACCAGAAATATGGATGTCGTGATTTGGGCAATGGAATCGGGCCTAATCCTAATAAAGAAGTGAGAAATCATGTTGGTGTCATGAACCAAAAAATGAAAAATGACGATTTGAAAGTACGAGGAAATCGTAAAAAGGAAAACCAAAAAATAACAAATCGAAAATAATACGAGGATATCGGCAAAGGATTAGAATTTTCAAAATGGATGACACATGGATGTGTGAATTTGTGCGACAGAAGAGAAACTTGATTGAAGAGGAATCAGATACGAACCTCCTAGAAAAATGCCGCGCATCGATATTCCTGCCAAGAAACGGTCTATAGACACATCCACCATTTTATTATAGGAATTATGGTGGTATAAGGAGGTAGACTGTATAAGGAAAGAACAAGAGAAAAGGAAAAGAAGGTAGTAATTTTTTAATTGTTTTGTTCGTTGGTAATTGTTTCGTGTATAAATAAATTGGATTAAATATATTGGCACGATAGTTTTTAATTAATCATTGGGGAAATGTAACAAAATCTGAAAATCATTACTAACTTAACTAATGAATCGAAATCATATGTAGGTAGCAGTCAAAATAGGTGTTCACTTTTATCAAGTCGCTGCCGGCGAAACCACCAAGAGATAGATATTTTTTATATTTAAGACACTATTGAGTGAATATATAAAAATATTTTATTTTAATTTTGGGTTGAGTTTTTGTAGTTTCTAAAAATTACGCATGTTATAGCATCCGTTGAACTTCAGTGACGTTATTTGCTGACAATGATGGAGAACAGAATGAATGCAGAATGAAATAATTAACCAAATATTTTGATTGTTCGGGTAAAAAGTTTTTTGAATTTTAAAAAATTGAAGGATATAGCAGTTACTACGTGGTAGGAGATCATCATGAAGAATGGGAATCAAAAGATTCTATGTTTTTTACCAATTTTATTAATATGATATAAAATGATTTGAAATCCCTGAAAGAATGAATACAATTGAAATGAATAGATGAAAATAACAATTTTATCAAGCAAAAAACCCTGAAATGAAATTACAATAAAATAAAGTACAAACAACAATTAAAAATTGAACAGTGAAAAAGAAGTAAAACTTAAATGATTTGATCTGGATAGGTACCGGATACTAGGCATTCATTGAAAATGTGACATAGAATTGGTAATAATGACGGGATACACTTTTCATAATACATTTTCTAGACAACTGCTCATTTTATTTGAGTTTGCAGCTGGGTGACCTCAGTTGGGGTGAAATTTTCCCTGTTATGAATACTCTCGATAGCTGGACATTAAAATCATTTACTAGATTCACCCTGTCCCTGTCAAGCATGGAAGGATTGGAAGGAATAATGTATTTAACAGCTTATGATTACTTCAATCTGATTTATTAGTTGCCTCTGTTTGTCACCTTGTCGTTATGCATACATTGTTGTCTTTGGGCCTCTCTCTCCCTCATCATGATAGCCAGCATCGTATATTGGCAGGTTTACAACTCAGTTCTGGTCGTATAGTTAAATCCCTAGTAGTTAATACCCAGACAGTCCCCATGAGTATTGAAAAAACGGTGTTGCTATTTCCTGCCTTGTTGAGAATATTTATCACATTCCAAATGGTTACTTCAAAACTTTTTTCCTAAAAATAATATTGTCTTAATTGTGCCGTCTAAATCTACATGTTTTGGCAGATTTAATCATTCAATTAGATTTTGACATAAAATGTAAATATTTTATCTGTTTTCCTAGAAGTTATCCTGTACGGTTCTGAATTGTTTTTTCAAAATGGTTTACCACATTTAAACTTTTATCTAATACGATTCCATAAATTACAATAGTTCAGTATTACATAATTGAATATGGTGTTTTGTAATTGATTCCCGGAAACAGTTCATTATTAGAATATCAATCAATCCATACCAATCAATACATTTCGGGTTAATGATTATATTATACTATATTGTTTAAGAGACGATGACGACTGAATAATTACATCTACAGTTGAGATATGAATTAGAGAAAGCATATCAAAGTAAAAACGCGTTTTTATTTGTGGAATATTGTTGATAACATCATTTTCATGATCATCTTTACCGGTTGTAACTTTTAATTTTAACCTGCAAATACGCTTCAATAGTTTGTTGGAAAGAAAAATTTTTAAGTGTAAGTTGAGTTTGACGACCCTCATACACGAAAAGTAAAAGTGAAGTTGTCCTAATTTCTGTACTGGTAGCACAAAATGATATCGAAAAATAAATTTGTGAAGAATAGTTACATTTCCAAAGTTCCGTTTGGAAAACCATCAACAAGTGATTTGAGTAGAGAAAAAATGCAATACGGTGGTTCTGCGTCTTTAAACTTGCGTGATTCTGTTGCAAGAAAATATTCAATGAGAGATATGCCGGCAACGAAGTATCAAAGCAATCTGAGAATTATGAAAAGCGGGGCATCCATGCGACGACTCATTAAAACGTTTGTACATGGATAATCGGTTGACTCTTATTTTGTAATAGAATGGGATGTCACTAATGATTTCCAGATTCATTTGAGACAATGATGACGAATATAATTCTGAAATAGACTATTTTATTGATTATAACATTTTATCAACCCTTTGAAAATACGTTTTTCAGTGGCAATTTTTGAAAATTGTAACTTTTTGAATAGTATAACTGTGAAAGTATTATTTGAGTTTGATATACCAAATACATGAAAAGTAAAAGTAAAGTTTTTCTAATTTCTGTATCGGGAATATAAAATAATATTGAAAAAAAAACGATTTGCGCAATTTTTACAGGTTTTATTTCTATATTTTATAGTATAATATCAGATCGTAGACATATAAAAAAATGCATGTCGTGCTTTTTGTAAAATCGAGTCAATGAAATATTACTAGGAAAATATTTTTAATTGAAATACTGAAATAATAATTTTCACTTTTCTCTATATAAAAATTATTTAAAACTTGATAATTTCAGCCCCATCCAATTAGTAAGTAGATATTAATTAATTATCAAAACAAGCAAAGTTATTACCAATTCATTTGTCTGTAGTTACAACCCTACTACCCTGATTGGTGAAAGCGTATCTAATTTAATCGACCGTCCGACAATAATGGATGTAATATAATATAAATCTGAGAAATTCAACTAGTACATTTAATTAGTGCTGTTGACCTGTGGTTAGTGGACTCGATAGTTTTATTGTCAAATTCATTTACCAGTTGAGAAAAATGGACTCGTGCAATTATTTGAATGAAAAGCGAAATCTTCAGCCAAGTTTTGAAGACGAGATTTCAAGAATGGACCAGATCATAATGTCATCAACTAAGTCAGTGAAGGGTAGAAATACAAAATCTTCAAGCTGCGCCACAAGTGATAGGTTGAATAAGAAGTGTTCAGATTCAAAAGAAGAATTCCTTGGACGTGATGGTGGAATAGGAAATAAGTCGGATTTACTTTCTTCGCGTAGTTCAGCCACAGAAAGACGAAAGAAGGAACTGAACAAAGGACATGGTTGTCAGCAAAATAGTGACTTCGTACGCTGTGAAGCGGAACATAGCCGAATCTTGAAAACACATTCAAACGAAGGCAAACCAAATATTAGAAAACAGGATCTCGAAGTAGAGAAAGTCAGAATGTTGCCTACAGGTGCAATTATGTTGTGTCAGCAGTCTAATGGACGGCTGAAAGAAAGAGGCACTGTGAAGGATTTGGAACACTCTAAATCTCTGGAGGCGAATAAAAATCTTGAAAGAGATCTCGGGAGAAAACGAGGATTGGTGACAGAAATCAGACACCTGGAAAAGGGAAGTGGTCGACTTCAGAAAACAGGTGTTAGATCCTCAGTTTCTTCCGGAGCCGGGAGGCCCCTACACAAAGCCAAGTCAACTTCAGAAAGAAGAGCAGACCGTGATGCTGGCCTACACAAAAAGTTGAAGCGACTTTTTTCTCCTGAACCAGAAAAGGAAGACGATAGTGGTCGGCTTAACAAGAAAGAGGAGAGATCATCAATTTCATTAGCGCCTGAGTCCGATGGCAAGTCTAAAACAAAAGAACCAGACCATGGTGATATAATTAACGAAAAGTTGAAAAGGCTTTTTGGTCCTGATCCTGAGATGAATTATAAAGAGAAAGGACGTGTATTTCAACAAAATACAGGAAAGATCCATCCATCGATTGAATCGGGAAATGAGAGTCAGAAGAGCAAAGTGTCTGATGGAAAGTCTGATACAAAAAAACCGGGCCGTGATGCTGAAATACACAAAAAGTTGAAACGACTTTTTTCTCCTGAACCAGTCACGGATCATGAATCAGTGAAAGGACAGCAGTTGCAACGGACGACACGGAACAGACACCAGAAAGAGGATGGTGGTCGACTTGAAAACAAAAAAGATCGCCCATCAATTTCTTTAGCACCTGAGAAACCCATATCAAATTTGTTGGAGGAAACTCGGAAGTCTTCATGTTGTAAGGCGGGTAAAATGTCTGATGAGAAGTCGGGAACAAAAGAACCGAACTATGACGATGGAATGAAGGAAAAGTCTAAAGCAAAAGAACCAGAAAAGATAGAGAGAGGAAGTAGACTTAAGAAAATAACAGAGTCATCAGCTTCTACTGTGCCTGCGAAACGCCTGGAAGAAACCAAATCAAGTTTTGAAGATGAACTTGCTAAAATGGATAATTTTAATTTGCCTGCCAGTCATACCAGCTACACTTCCACCATTTCATCATAGAAATCAAGGAGGATGCAGTCGTGAGACATATATTGGGAAGGTACCAGAGTTGCGGCAGAGGACAGAAATCAGACACCTGGAAACGGGAAGTGGTCGACTTCAGGATGTAGGAGTTAAATCGTCAATATCTTCTGCACTCGAACGCCTGAAATCTACATGTTCTGACAAACCGAGAGTAATGCGAGGATATCGGAAAAAAATTAGGTTTTGCAGAATTGGTGACACATGGTTTCGTGATTCAGTACCACAGAAGAGACACTTGACTGAAGAGGAATCAGATAAAGAACCTCCTAGAAAAGTGCCGCGCATCGATATACCTGCCAAGAAAGGTCTTTAGAAGATTGCCTACCAGTATAAGCTGATAAACATCCACCATTTTGTTTTAGCAATCATGGTGGTATAAGGAAAGAACAAGAGAAAAGGGAAAAGAGGTAGTAGTCGTATAGTTGTTTTGTATATAAATAAATTGGAATAACTTCATGTCCACAATAGCTTTTATTTCATCATTGGGGAAGTGTCACAAACTTCGAAACTCGTTACTAACCTAACTAATCGAAATCAAATTAGGTGATCACTTTTTTTAGGTCGATGCCGGCAAAGCCATATTTTGCATATCATAGATACTATTGAGTGCTAAACCCGACTTTGAAGAGGTGGTGGCACTGACAAGTTTCGTAAATATATAAGGGTATTTATTCTTAATTTGAGTTGAATTTTTGTCGCTAACCTACATGAACATTGAGTTTTAAGAATATGGGATTAAGAATGAAATCAAATGAAAGAATCAAATAAAAGTAAAATGAATTGCTGGAAATAATAATTGCATCAAGCAGAAAAACCCTGAAATGAAATTGCAGTGAAATAAAATACAAACAACAATTGAAAATTAAACAATTAAAATCAAGTAAAACAAAATGGATATTGAAATCATTTGCTAGATTTATCCTGTCTGGTTACCTTCGGCAAGAGCCGAATCGATCCCTCTACGAAACCCTTCATCACTTGGAAGGATCGATTGCAGGGTCGATTATACAGGGTCCTGCAACAGTGGCGCGGTGTTCCACATCTTTATTTAGGAAATAGATAAGAATATAAATTTCTATATCGAGATCGACAAAATAAAAATTTTGGCGGTCACACAGGGTATTCAATTTTTCTGGGGCGGATTCCAATTGTGTTTTTTTGAATGTCAACCTAAATTTTTTATCGCTTTTTCGGTTTCTACATAAAAAATAAAAGACACTTTACGTATATCTTCACTTCGAAAATATTGGCGATTTTCGAGATATCTATCCAATATTCGTCACTCAGATTATTTGAAATTATAAAGTTGTGCCAAGTCCAACTGAATTTTTTTTCTGGTTGAATATTCTACAGTGGCAATTCTCTCAAACGATGTATCTGAAATCAACCTGTGATATACAGGATATGAGTAACCGCTTGCCATATATTCTAAATAAAAATTTGCAGAATCTTCCCTATTTTAAATGGAACACCCTGTATATTATTCAACCATAAGGATCCTCTACAAATTTTGTTGATATTTCCTATGGCTAGGTTCAATGGTTTTTCTCAAATAAGCATTTGTTTAAAAAAATGGTCGTTTTTCCTATTTGTACGTCATAAACTCGATGAAAGACTTTTTTAAAGCGAAATCCATTTGACGACTGATAAGAATATACAAAAGATATATTGTTTCAATTTTGTTCATTACAGCGTGTCCTATAATTTTTCTTATTTTTTTTAATGATGACTCTATTTTATCGCCATAATATCAATGATTTTTTTACTGTGAAATCCAAATGTGACGGCTGTGATCGAGATATATGTTATGTTCATAACACATTTATTCTCTAAATAGAACACCGTGTAATTTCTTCATTTGATGCATAGTTTTTGTTCAACCCTTTCCTTAAAATATCGCCCCATACCTAAAATTAGCTGTTGCTAGATAAACAAGTTGCAAATTACACCACAAAATGTACGTTCTTGAATAGTTACAATAATTTTAATAATCTCGAAATTTACGCCATATTCTTCCGGTCTAAAACAATTTTCAGCGAATAAAATATTTATTGGAACTCAAGTAGCCTGGCAAATGACATCAAAATATTTGCCTGCACATGAATATTGAAATGTTTAGTGAATCGTGAAGTTAAACTTTCGATATAATTTCATCAGAATGTGATTAGGTGAATCAGACAGGAATTTTTTATTGACAAAAAGAATTTATTCTCAACGGTATCCAGATAGAAGGCTTTCCAGATGAACGATCTTTCCGAAAGGTCTTGACACGATTTGTTGATATCTAGATATGTTAGATATCTCGAAAACCGTCAATATTTTTGAAGTGAAGATATACATGAAGTGTCTTTTATTTTCTATGTAGAAACCTAAGAAGTGATAAAAATGTAGGTTGCCTTTAAAGAAAACACAGTTGGGATGCACTCAGAAAAAAATTGAACACCCTGGGTGACCGCCAATATTTTTATTTTGTCGATCTCGAGCAATAAGGTAATATTATAGAAATTTATATTCCTAAATAGAGATATGGAGCACCGCGCCACGGTGTTGTCCTAATTTCTGTACTGGTATAGTCTATCCATTCCCAATTGGAACGGCAATAAAAATAAGAGCACTACGAGGGGTGTTCATAATCACTGCCCGGCAAATGGGAAATGTATAT
>WOGL01001741.1:0-10855 GCA_015342145.1 Leptinotarsa rubiginosa | reverse complement strand
GGATCCAGTCCTCTTTACCTGAGAACAGTACTTCATAACGCAGTTCGTAGTTGACAGTTGGAGGCATAAAGTCAGAGGTCATTACCAGAATGCTGTGTCTACCAGTGTCAACTAACAGTCTGTTGCACTCTGCATTAAATTAATTTGTGCAATTGGCGATTTGAACAAGTCTATATGCAGTCCATCTAGCCTCTCTCTTCAGAAAAATGTGAAGAGGAGATAGATTAAGAAGGATATCCATAGTCGCTGACGGTGTGGTACTGTCTCTGTAAGCCAGAGAGCTTCTCTTGGGCCTTTTCTGTAAAGCATTCGGTCACCAGGCAATTGCACTATAAGTGATCATTGGTCTGACAAACATTACATGAATCCAGTGGATTTGTTTGGGACCTAAACCCCAAGTTTTACCACAAATTCTTTGACATGTCCATAGGGCCAGTCTGGCTTTGTGTGAAACTTTTTCCAAGTGAGCGTTCCAGGTGAATTGTTTATCAAGGACAACCTACCTACACTAGGTAGTCACGAATAAAATTTATTTACTTGTCATAAATTAGGAAATCAACGTCAGTCACTAATTTGGTAGTTTCACCTATTTTGCTGCATTTCACATACACATAATCAAGAAAAAAGTGGCTCAGGTAGAGCGTTCTTGGGTTTTTTGTCATTTATCATTCCCGAGACCATCTCTGGTATAGACTTTCAATGTTAGATATCCCAACATTGATTTAAATTATAAGTATGTAAGTTACTCAGTTTGGTAAGACTGGTTTTATTACAAATGAAAAAAATATTGCCGTGTTTTGGATGAAGAAGTGCGAATAAAAGTTTCATGTACCTACACAAAACGCATTTTTGAACCGTCCACAAAGAAAAACGTACTTCTCACTTACTCAATACTTACTATCTATAATTGACCTTTTATTACAATTCGATTTTTTCAGATTGTACAAGATGAAAACACCCAAAAAGGTTATTATAGATACGGAACTCATTCAGGATACTGCTCAGTATTCCCATGAGGCATGTTGATCCCATTTCATATATGAATCAATAATTATTTCCAAATTATTGATTCCATTCACAGGAAAGAGTAAGTGAAAGTTTGAGTTTGGTTGACTTTGAAAGCGGCTGCATATGATAAGTTACATGAAAAGTGTAAATATGTTGTAATTTGGCATCTATGGCATAACTATCTTTTTTATTGAAAGCAGATTTCCCACGTAGATATTACATAATATTGGTCCGAGTACAGTTCCTTGTGGCACTCCATATTGTTTTACTACTTCATCACCAACTCTTACAATCTGCTGCCTCTTGGAGAGATAATTTTCAAAATTGTAAAAATTTGCAAATTTCCATATTCTCTACGAATAGTGAGAGTACCCGATGACTTTCCATGTCAGGTCTATGGATATACATCAACAAGGCTTTCTCTCATCTAGATATTTCGCAAATGAAAGCATCAAAGTTTCAGCCATGTTGAACACAGTTATTACGTAACAGTCGTTTGAGTTGGATTCTATGTATGGAGACTGTACCGTCATTTACCACACTGAAATTTTGGGCAGCTGAATTTAAACGTGGCCGTAGAAGCTTGGGAGACAATGAACATTCAAGACGCCCCAAAACTGCAACTACTGATGAAAAAATTGCCAAATTTCACCAAATGTTGCTAGGCGACCGCCGGTTTGAAATGATAGAGATAACATAGGTTATGAATATGTCAAAAAAACGTGTTTGTCACATATTAAATCAATATTGAGGCAACAAAAGCTATGTATGTAAATATATATTCTACCTTCGTGATTAAATATATTTCTTCTGATTCAGAAACTAAACAACTGTCATATGCCTCATACAATGTAACATTTTGGCCAGACCGTGAGAGTGTTCATATAAAAAAAATTCATCTGCTTGTTCCTTGGCCAGACGCACCGTCATGAGGCATTCTCACTTATCGGAATTCAACCAAACCGGGCAGACAAATGTATCAGTTTCCGAACCTCAAAATCTTCAAATTGCAAGTCAAACGAAATAGGTTTTGCTGGTGACCTCCGTCGCTCAGGCGACGGTTACTAAGAACGGCATGATAATTAACAACCATCTCACTGAGGCAAGGCTTTAGCCCCCTAGACTCATTAACTGAATAATTTGGCAAATCGAGATTCACTGGGAGGGAACAAGAACCTCTCGCGAATGATCGTGGGAGGGTACCAGAAACGGGGAGAACGAGGCACCCGTAATTTCTTCCAGGCTTTTGGAAGTCAGTGGTGCGAAAAATTTTCTGGAAGTGAGTCTGACTGAACTTTGAGGAGGGTTCGCGAACTTGAAGCTTGAAGGGTTCTTTCGACGGTCGGTATTTTGTTTTGGGATAGGATAGGTTTCCTGTGTTGAATCTTCAAAAAGTTTCAAATATTTGAAAACAGGCGATTGGCGCGATTTTGGATAGTCTTTCATCATTTCATAAGGATAAAGTTTTTAAGATTTGAGCGGAAATCGAGCAGTATAGTGCGCAAATTGAATGAAATAACAATTCAGTCGGCCGAAACCGTGTATAAACGAGTTATTTGAGGTGAAATTTTGCTACGATATATTTTTGGGAAACCTAAAGGAGGAGCCGGGACGATATAGACCAACTGCAGTGAGTTAGATTTACATGTGGAATAATCATTTTAAGAATTTTTGGGAAAAAATTAGCCAAAAAATTGGTATACAGAGTGGTTCTAATAATTGAGTAGTAATAGTTAGGTAGCGGTCTAGCGGCCAAGCTAGAATATTACAGTCACTCTCGAATATTATAGTAATTTACGGCGAAGGCACGAAATTTGATGTGAGTTTATTTTCGAGATTTGGTTATTGTTATTTTCGTTTTGGGCATTCTCCTTTTTCAATTTTGTTGTATAATTTTTTTTTCATTTTCTTTATTATTGAATATAGTAGTTTTCAGGTATGAAGCCGACTTTCATTTCAAAATTTGACAGAGTAACCTCTTAGAAAGAAAAGACTGCGAATTCTGAAGATCTTCCTCACTGCAACTGAAGACCTCCTCTTCGTGCAGGAGGCCGAATTCAAGTCTTTTCGGCATTGCCTTAATATTCAAAATTTGATGTGGAGAAATCTGCATCTGGTGACGGCAGCTGCCAAATTTTATTTAAATAAAACTAACACGGCAATAGCGAGAGGGTGACCAAGGTTTGATAGACTATTAATAACGTATTATTTCATTGGTGATCCAGCTCTGAACTCATAGGTGTTCCAACGCTTTGTTGGCACAGTTAGGCGTAATGAATCCGTGCCGAATAATTACTGTAGGATAAACTTGGATACACCATTATACGCCCGAAACGAAAATACAGTCCAAACAGTGGACTGCAAAAGAAAAACTGGCTCCAAAAAAAGTCAAAACTGTTTTTTTGGCTAGGAAAGTGATAGCACTGGTTTTTGGGGTAGTCATGGTTTTATTTTTTTCGATTATCTTCAAATAGGTGAAACCATTACAGGAGCATATTATGCATTTTTACTTGACAAGCTGTAGGCAGATTTGCGGAAAAACGACCATATTTGCAGAAAAAGAAAATCATTTCCCGCCAAAACAACGCTCTGTCTCACACCTTAGCGGTTGCCATTGCGAAAATCCTCGAATTGCGGTTTGAACTGCTTGACTATATGTCATACTCACCAGATCTAGCCCTAAGCGACTTCTTTTTGTTCTCTCATCTAGAAATTGTGCTCTTAGGAGAGAAATTTTCGTGAAATGATGAGGCAATCACCTTCGTAAACCATTATTTTGCAGAAAAAAATGCCGATTATTATTTGGACAGTTTACAGAGGTCGAAAACTTTTCAGACTACCCTCGCATTTCTGTTATAAGTAAAGTGAACCACGTGACACAGTCTTTTGGACTGTTAATTGAAAATCTCACAATGACCCGATATTTAAAGACATTGAAAAGGATGTTATGTACTTATGATTTCATATATGTGCATTGCTGAAAGTGATATCGGGAAGTGAAGGACTCAATTTCATCAAAAATCAGAAACTGCGATCTAGAAAAGGTTGGTGCTTGTATTTCATGAAATAGGCCTCTGTATACTCCACGGGTTTGTTGGCCATGATTTACAGGTTTCCTTGATTGATGTTTCGTCTGCCACTGTGATAGATATTATTGAAGGCAACAGAGATAGATCGGTTTGGTGTCCAAACAGATACATCCGTTCGTAAAAGTTTACACTCTTCGACATTAATCTCTCTCACCTGCAAATTCTCACATTTTCTATACAAGATGCGTTCAAATATGGAATTCAATTTCCAACTTGATTCCTATCCCGTAACTTTCAGTTATGACGTAAACTATTGACTGTGTATTTCTTGTTAGGAATTGCCGTTCTGACAATAATCCCTGAGTCAGCCTTCCGTAAATTGGGTTCAAAATTGACATATTCCCCTAGTAATTCCGCACGAAGACTAAGCAATATCTCTCAGAGATCATAAGATAGGTGTACGTGTTCTGTGAGTCATGCCATTTTCGAATCGGTCTGGCCGGAGAGAGAGAGCGATAGAGAATTCGACTTCATTGCAATACTCAATTTCATTAATACGATTTGGCAAGTAGTTAGATAATTCATTTGTAACGTAATATATTTGTTATTGCTTCGGGCCTGTTTCTCCGTTCTCGCGTGTTCCCGGTTGAATAATTATCATTTTCCGAAGTTTCCGAAGAGTACTTACTTCGAGTTTGGAATTCGAAGAAAAGTCGAGAACATGAGGAAACTAGTGGAAATGATGAAGAAAAACGCGATGAATGATGTTTTCAGTTAAAATAGCCCGAAAACATGTGGAGTTGAACAGAAGTAATCACTTCATAGCTTTCCATACACGAAGTTGACGATAATTAAGTTTTTACTGTGGTATTGTATATTTCGTCCTCATTATTATACCGGTTGACAACAAAATCCTTGTATACGGCTCCATTCTGGCTCTGTGGTGGAAAATTTGAAATACAGAAAGCAGATATAGTTTACTTTAGACGATCTTTCCGATGGAAAATCAATTGAGAACTCATATTGGTTCAATCGGGAATGGAGCCAAAAAATTTAAACAGAATCCTATATATTTTGAAAGCAATCGATTCAATATGAAATTCTCTTCCCAACGATATTGAGAAAATGATCAGAACAAATCATTTTTTTTTTCGAAATTACGTTACAGGAGTCATTTTCTCTGAATTCCATACGGAACCATCATCGCCATTCATTTCATTCCGGGTAAGGGTTGGATTGGGGATTCGTAACAAACTTATACTAACTACCTGTGCTGAAAAGTCTCGAGCCTAACACATAGGTGGCGCTAGTCTCATTGCATTCACCGCTTAGTTTATCATACGCAGAGACTCGGACTGTCGGAAAACAGTCTGTGTCGCTTCTGTTTGGAAAATGATGAAACAGTAGGGCAAAAACTTTGTGCCTGGCCCGTTGGGGACCGAATCAGGTTCTTTGAGTTCGGTAGAGCCGTATTCTCACCATCTGATCTAAAAGACCACTCACCATACCACCACGGCTTCGATAAAAAGCCGGGTTTATTTGGTCGAGTGTGACTGGGTGTGAGCTACAATAAACCCTTGCGGGTTGCGGTGGAGGGTCGAATTGACCCACTCATTTGTTATTTAATGCATGAACCCGAGATATTTTTTCATAATTTCGAAACTTGTCACCAACGACCACAGTTTTCATGGTAAAAAATAGAACGATAATTTTTGATGCGTTTTTTTGACGTATCCTCAAATACATGTAATGAAGTTTTCAAAAAGTACACCAATATCATTATTGTTGACTTCATCACAGTTACCTCCGTACTTATTCCAAACTCACTATATTTCATACTTTCCGATTAATTACTTCAGACATATCATTCTGTGAAGCTATAGAAAGCACTGAATATGATTACTTTATGATACTATTCCTAACGGCTGCTTTGACATTATTCAGAACTCTCTCCATTTCTAATTAATACCGGCGAACAACTTTTTTCATATTTCATGCAATTATTCTGATCACAAAAACCTCCGGTAAGAAAATACACACTAACTTTGTTAATTTGCATTCCCTATTTTCTCTTTCATTCACATTTAATTAACCTAACTTCAGAAATGAAATCCCGAAATGTCCCAGAGGGTTTAAGTGATTCATGTTTTTGAAGATCATTTCACGAATTTTATTTGGTGATTTGTAATAACAACATTTCCAGACCAACTGAATCTTTTAATGAACATCTGGCAATTACTAGTCCTATTTAACACGTTTTATATTAACTTCATCTGTATGTTTGTATGTATATATATTTGTTTGTTTGTTTGTAACTCTTAAGCTCGGGATCTGTATTGACTGAATTATCGACATTATTGCTTGATCTTTTCGCGGGCAGATGGCGATATACGTAACCTCCTTTATATTTCTTGATCTATTCGCGGGCATATGGCGCTGTACGTAACTATCGACATTATTGCTCAATCTATTCGCGGGCAGATGACGCTGTACGTAACCTCCTTGGTAGGTTGTTAAAAAAAAAATCAAAATAAAAAATTAATTTAAAGAATTATAAGTGTTAGCGAAATTTTGTACTACAGATGAAATATTTAAACATTTAAATATTTTCAATTACCCGTGATACAGAAAAAAGTTTCGAACGAAACGAAAGATACATTTTAAAATCTGATTCAATTATTTGAAAGCAAACCAGAATATGGATTTCAACAATGAAAACGTTATCGTAAAATGTNAAAAAAGCGTGGGCGCTTTGTGCCATATTTTTTGTATATCTAGCACCCACGCCTTTTTCACAATAATACAAGTATTTTTCGATCGTTATTGTTTTAAGTTTATTAAAAAAATATTTTTAACTTTTCAACGTTTTTTTAGTTTTTTCAAACTATTTTTATTTTGAAAAATAAAATGTGGAGATATGTTACGCGTCAACCAAAAGTAATAAAAGATAACACCATTTATGAGAAATCCTGTTTTGAATATGGCCTTCCACTGAATGTTCTCCTATTTTGTTTATTTGTCTGTAACTTCAAAGCGTCGTCCTAATGAATCTTTTATCAAAATTCACAGCAATTAAACTCCGACTGCCTCGAACAAAAAGTCGGGCGAGAATCGTTTTTGTATAATTTCTGTGGACAGATAAAAGACAATGTAGAAGACGGCTGGGGACAAGAACGGAATAAATTCAAAGAATGCAAAACGAAATCGACAGTAAACGGGTCGGGTAATGATGGTAATTAAATTCAAAAGACGTGACAAGTGCTGGAATTTCTATAAAGGCCAATTTGAGAAGAATTCGAGTGGAAATAGTGGTTGAGGTTCCGGTATTGTGAGGGCATTAGTCCCAGAATTCTGCTTACTAATTTCCAAAGTTCATGTCATTTGTCAGGGACGGCTCTAGAATTTTGGTCACACATGGAAAAATATCTTGAAAAGCACTTTCACGACTAAGCATTTTTGTTGTTCATAACAAATCCTGAAGAAAGTACCTTATATTTCGGAAAAAAATACTCTGTGAAAGGTGAGATAAGTAATCAGAGCAGAAAAAAATAATTTTTCTATTTCAGTATGAAAAAATTGATAAACTTGATATCGTTCGGTAGAATACAAGGATAAGTAGATGATTTCAAAATAGAAGAAATATAAAAATGATTATATTTCACAGCTTGAGGACTTTCTTTCCTGAATCAACTCCGATCATTCGACTCCTGCTACTTCTTCAGAAAAGAAGTATTTTGATGTTCATTTTTACCGGCAGCAGAAGGTTGCATGCCTTATTGAGGATCTAGAAGTGATTTCGAATGGGGGTGAAAGTAAGCAGGTTCAGTTCAGTGCCACAAAAACCCAGGCATCGGTTTCCTCCAAGAAGATAAATGTCTTCAAACAGGATATAATAATGTCAGGTCGGACAATTCCGCTTTCTGCTTCGATAAGTTTGTTGGGGTTTAAAATGGACACCAATATGTCTTGGCACTATCATATCGCTGGAATTGCCAAGGCTGCTTCTCAAAAGCTTGGAACATTGTTCCAAACCAGAAAACTGTACACACCTCAACAACTTTTGATGCTTCATCAAGCTTAGATCAGGCCTTCTTTGCAATAATATTCTCATGTATGGAGGTCCCCCCCTAAGCATACCCTGAAGCTGCTGGATTCCATTCAGAAAAGAGCCATCTGCCTGATTGGAGACGCGAACATCACTTGCAACCTTGTTAGTTTGGAGCATCGAAGAAAGGTTGGAGATTTGTCTCATTTCTATAGATACTTTCACGGGAAGTGTTCAAGTGACTTGGTACATATCAAAAATTCGCAACGAATTGTGGCTGCTCATCGTTTTGAGGTTCAACTAAGTTCACCTTGAACTACACTGCTTAAGAACTTTTTCATCTGGAGAACGGTGATTCCAATGCGCTCTAAGAGCGCTCATACATCCAGATCAAATTCACATTTCGCATTAATGGCTCTAACCAAAGGCTCTATTCAAACTATACATCGAACGATGTCTCACCTTTTAACGTCTGATCTATATCGTTTGCAAGTGTATTATTTGGTGAGTAGTGAAATTATTTCATGACTTGCTACTCTTTGAGAAATTTGGACACTCTGAAATAGTTTTTACTGCACTTAGATATATTTCATTTCATTTCATGACATCGAAATCGAATGCTTTTCTAAATATCCCATCATAAATACTTGAGGAGGAGAAAGATGGGATATTGAGTGAATATGGTATTAATAGTGAAAAGGAATTCTTTGGACAAGCACTCATATGAAAGTGGGCAAACCGCAGACACGTGTTTCTGGCTATTTAGCCTTCGTCAGTACGGTACAGCCAAGTGTAAAGGATGGGCAACACTTGGTTGCGAAAAAGGGGCGAAAACAAAACAAGCGGATTCACCATCAGGGGGCCAACTGCGGTTGGCCCCCTGCTATAGCTGCTATAGCACCTTCCAAACTATCATTTCTGATATCATATTATTTTTCAATACAGTGGCTTACCCACAGTGAACTTTTTTTACGATGATAACATTTTAGGTGATGAAAAATAAAAATATCTTGATAAAACATAGTTTTCATTTAAACTTCGACAACCCTTGATCGATCCCCAATTTCAGTAAACCGATGTATTTGGGATTGAATTCCCTTCAAAATTATGTATCACAAGTATAGTAGTTCCATTGAAAGTTCTGAAGTAGGGGATGCTGGGGATGAGGGGGTTGACAACACAATGATGATGTATTTCGTGAAAGTGTTCTCCCTTGAAATAAACATCGATGGGTCTGAGCGATTTTCAACTTTTTTCACGAATTCGCAGAGGGGGGTGACAAGTTTCAGCCGGGACACACTGTGTATTCAAAAATGTGGTGAAAATAATGGTTTGGATGAAATTGGGGAAAATGACATGGATAAGAGAACTTTCAATACAATAAATAACATGGTGCGATATATTTGCGATGGGGTTGAACTCTTCTGCCGAGGGGCTTCAGTAGGTGTTTCTATCCATAGAAGGTTCCAACAGGGTTTGACGATTGGCGTTGCCCTGGGATTCGTTGTCAAGGGTTTTATTAGGTGTTCCTAATCTACAGGACTCTCAAGACGTGGGTTTGGTATGATTTTCTTTTTAGTTGCATTTCGTGGAGCGTTCGTTGGTTGTGGAGTATGAAATCTTACTTCATTAAGCCACTGCTCCACTGCGGATAAGAAACGTCTGCCGACTTGCAAGTGTTTCCTCAGCGTTAGATATACCGTTTTTACACTTGGGTTGCTTTTGTTTCTTGTTTCTTGAAGATCTGCGGATCACCGTAGGAATTTGTTTCCTCTTCATGTTTCTTCATTCCATTTTGGGATTTTTTTGTTTTAGAAATCCTACCGATTGCGCCACTTCTTATATTTGAGTTCCTCAAATATACTTTATATATTTATTTAAACTATATTTGCGTTCCTCAGATATAGTTTAAAAAAATATTTTAGTTTTGAAATATAACAAAATGAAATATGAACTAGTCGAGTTAAAACGCTTGGCCAAATGAAATATAAGGCTCTTGCGGTTCCCGGTTTCATAAAATTTTGCCACTTGGAACTTCTTTGTGTTCTATTTCGGGACTGCTGATTCGAAAGTCCTTAATAGGGCTGAATTGTAGTTCTTAATAGAAGTTGAGTTGGAACTGCGTAATTTCTACAACGTAGTTCTGGAGAATGAGTGTACTATTTCATATAACATATTTGTTGAAATGTTTTGATTACTACATTAGATAGATTGTTATGTCCTTTCAGTTATGCATATAATTTATTTGCATCGTTACATTTAAATGAATTTATTTGCAGGCTTACCAACGGGAGTCGCAATGCGTGAAAAAAAAAGTGGTGCCCTATCCCGAATGCAGAAGCTCAGGAAGAGGCTCTCACACTCCTTTGGACGATTATGTGAGTCATACCTACAAGTTTTCATTTAAAATGTTTCAATATTCTGAAATTGAATGAAACACGAAATTCACTTGGAATCTGTGAAAGCACTCATTCCAACAATGTTTTTTTCGAAATAGAAATACTCACGTAATCTGACGACGACCACTATATGCGCCATTTAGATAATTTTACAGTACAAAATCAGAACAAAGTTGAAAACATACTCAAATGAACGATACTGCAAAGAAATTGAAAAGTTTTTTTTTGTTATTACTCCACACTATCGAAACGAGAAACACTGATATAATCATACAGTGCATTTCTTTAATCCCCCCCCTTTAATTTTTTGAACGGGTCAACTCAAAAAATTGAAATTTGGGATAATGAAATTAATGCATGAATACTTTATTTTG
>WOGL01001740.1:0-10856 GCA_015342145.1 Leptinotarsa rubiginosa | reverse complement strand
AGATTTGATATATATCATTTGTTTGTAGATTCTTTAAACGAATATGAAACTTCTAATCACGCAGAAATTCCGATACTATTTCCAAAAATAAACTAGTTTTGGTTAAAGTAAAATACATATCAAACGAAGTATCCCAAACTCCGTTTTCATTGAAAAAATAAACTTAGTAGCACCCTCTCGGCGACTATACGTACATTTTTGTCCCACCTTGATGTCGTGACATGTTCAAAAATCAAGAGGTGGAGAGATTTTTATGTCCGGACTGATTGCAATTTTGTATATATTTTTATGTATATATATAGTATAGTTTCTTTCTTCTACTTTCGAAATTTTCTTTGATTGAACAATGTAAAGTTGTAAAGTGACTTCTTTCAAATTCGGTATGCCTTCATTTTGAAGTGGGGATAATTGTATGGAATTAAAATTCCTCTTAGCCGAATTGCTGTTATGAAATAAACACGAACCTCTTAAAATTCTCTTCACTAATGTAATCAAATTAGAAATGGATACCACTTCAAAATAGACAGTCAAATTCTGTACACTTCCATCAGATTGAGGTAATCACACTAATGTTTCTTTTGTATCTCTAATGAATGCAATCTTTCGAATTAACACAACAAACAATAATGATTCACCCCATTGTTTGTTTTCACAAACGGAATCCAATTTTAAATGTGAGTGCTCAGTAGAGAAGATGTTCGGATGGAATTAACGATATTATTTTGTTTTCCGCTTCAGTAAATACACATTACAGTCCAGTCAAAAAAATTATTAAATGTCGAAGGTGGAAAATTTTCAGGCTTTCCGCTGCATGTTACTACGATTGGTATTTTAGCATGAAGGGAATGAAATTTGCTACAAAAACTGTTGTTATACTTTTTTTTTAATTACAATTTCTGAGATATCCTCGTATATGTCCTCCGTCGTAGCCTGTAGGTATATGTCATTGTTATGTGTAATCAAAAAGAAACATTCAACATTATTTCTAATGAATACGTGCAGTATACACACATATATTTTGGTCAAAGACTATAATAGTATTTAATGGTTATGCTGATTATTTATATAAGAAAAATTTCAAATCTGCGGAATCGTTTGGAACACTGCTGCTATTCGATTTGCACATTTAGTGTGCAAATAAAAAACCTGTTTTTTTCTTCTTGCAAAAACAGCCTGATATAGATATTGGCGTTTTGTGAAAACATACGGAACAAGAACTGCAAAAATTTACTTCTGCTCATCAACAATTATATCATGTATATTGTGAAGTTGGAATGATGAATCAACTGGACTCTGAAGATTGGGGTTCGAAATTTTCTTGAAAGACATATGAATGAAATAATTGACAGCCAGGCCACCAAAACCAGAGTTTCACAGCGATAAAACGCTCCTGTCGAACAGCGATAAATCTGACGGCCATAAAATTAACACCTAGGTGTCGTTATTGTTGAATCATACACGACTTTCAAGGCCTAGTTATGCATTAATCTCACAATTTCAATCGAATTAAACCAATGGAATCTAATATTCAAATATGATTGTGACTTAATATTAAAAATTCTGCATAAATGCTTCTATAAAAATGTACAGGATATATTTGACAGTGACTAGAAAGAGACTGGATCCTAACTTTACTGAAACAACTCAAATGAGTAAGTAAATCAAATCAAAACCACCAATACAATGAACATAACTAAAGGCCAAATTGAAAATAGAATTGCCACTTCTACTGATTCACGAAAATATGATAACAATCCTTCAATTTAAACACCTCCTTGAATACCGACAACTCATATATGATATTCATTAATTTCAATATCTTAATCGAAACCTATTGATATAATAAGACATTTTTAAATCGAATCTATTAATCTGAATAGTAGCAATTCCATTGAAATCAAAAAGATCATGCGACGTACAGTTAAGGCATTTAGCCGCGTCAAGGCACGATAGATTTTAACAATGAATAATACGAGTTTCGTTATTTACGTATTTTGATAATTGTAGTTGTATCTTTCAACCTGAAACTTTTTTCAGATGAATGTCTCGTGTTATTACTTTCGATTATAGTTTAGTTACTCCAACCTGCCACAGAAAAAGTTCTAAAAATAATTTTTTTAATTGTAGTGGAAACTATAGCTGCAGAAATTGGGAATAACGAAAACAATTTCGTTCATCATCTTGTACTAAACCAAAACCGTTTTTAACTAAAGTTGAGCTAAGGCTAAGGATTCTTATGATATCGATGACGAAATAACTGGAAATTTTATACGTATTCGCAAGAATAGCAAAAAGAAACCAAAGAATAATGTTTGAAGATTATCGACCAGATTCAAATTTTCATCATAAATAATTCATTTCATTTTTCATTTTAGTAGCAGTAATCCACATAGTTAATCTAAAACTGAATGGAGTATACCGACCTGGATGCAATGTTATAAAAATTCGATAAATACAGTACTTCACAGGTGGTGCATTATGTAAAGTGAGACTCTTCAACTTTTAAAATTATAATACCGATATTCTCAACCTTTGACGTCTGATAATTATTTTAGCACACATGCGATATGTGAGGACTTTTGGTATTTTTTTATAACACTGTATTTTTGACTTGGACGAATGTTCCGCTCCATGTGAATTATTGTAAGTTGAGATGTCTAATTTGACTGAACTATTAATGGAAACGAAGCGGCAACTAGCAACCACCCGGGGGCACAGAACAGGACCGAAGGTCTCTTCTGCTCTACAGAAACAATAATCAACGGCATGCTAGAATTATCTTGCCAGGCATCTGGGGTTATATCATCAATATAATGATATTACTTGATATTTTCTGCAACAGTAAACTCTCTGGCCATCCAGTTAGATTGTTACAATAAATATCTTGAACACGAATTATAGGGACATGAAATATTTCTGGAATGTTACAAATATTGCCGAGAATATTACTGTATTTGAGTAAAAACATGCAAGGCATATCACCCTTTACGATTATTTGAAATATATCAATACAATAACGTCAGCTTTAGGACATTGTCATATTTGGGTGAAGCCACCAATAATCTCGCCCGTTTTTTTGAAAAAAAATTCGTAGACGTAGCTTACAGAAGGACTAATAGTTGAGTAAATTCATTGAAAACAATAAAGACAAAACTTCGGTGTCGGATAGATCAGGAGTATATGAGCTGATTTGTGGCTCTTGCCCAAAACTGTATGTTGGTCAAACAGNCTGAATGACCAACTAGAATTAAATAGCTCCCCGTTACTGAATATTTTTTGAAATGTGGAAAATGGTGGTACATACGCTCAGGTGATTTAATTAATTGCAAATACAAACAGGGAGAACATTTTCCCAAAGAATTCAAGAGCATAGAAGTAGTTTCTTGAATAGAAAGATCAATTCCACATTTACAAACCTCCTTTTAGCAGAAGGACATAAGTTCAATCATGAATACGACGTGTTACATTCAGAGGAGAAAAATTTGAAACTCAATCTTCTGGAATGTCTAGAAATAAACAGATTCAAGAATTCAGGTAATTTACTGAATTACCAACTAGAATTAAATAGCTCCCCGTTACTGAATATTTTTTGAAATGTGGAAAATGGTGGTACATACGCTCAGGTGATTTAATTCATTGCAAATACAGGTACACATAAAACATTAAATGGCTAGGCAAAACTTAGGTACTTGAAATTTAGATACTTCAAATTGTAAAATTAGATATATTAGGCATTGAATATGTAGAATTCAGTTAGTAAAGACACGTCTGAGGAAGCCATTGTATGGCGAAACACATATTACGTTTCTGCGAATCTGTTTAGCGAAAATCTCACAATAAAGTGTTTTTTCAATATATCAGTAATTATTTGGATTCTCCAAATTTCAAAATAACTTTCACTCAGAAATGTTTGAAAATGAGATATACATTTTCTATTTATCAATAACATATGTTGAAATTAACAAAAGTAAAAGTTGTCGAATGAAAGATCGATCCGCATTAGAAAAAAAAAAAATAAAGAAAGAACATTTCGCACATTGTGAAGAGTACTGGAAATTTTCGAAAAGAATGAATCTCGTAATATATTTTATGAAAATCTTTTATACCTATTCTTTTATATCTTGATAATTCAATATTAACTTCATCAATCTGTTCCTTGGCCTATTCAATATGTTTTCAAAAAATATATGAACTTCCTACCATTAGTTTTTGGAAAAGAAAGGTTTTTGGTTTCCTATTATTCAATTAATTGGCTTTGTATTAATGAATATTATAAAACAATCATAACGTGGCAATTATAATTAACGCTTCCATAAAAAATTATTAAAATCTTCATACATGTACCGAAGTGATGATATCCCTGAGTGTTATTAAATTCGTATTGCTCCATTCATTATATCACTGGACCACAAATTTGCTTCCATAAAAGCTCTTTAATAGAGTTACACTTAAATTTGATTATCGAACCCACAATCAAAGGGATTCTTCAAAATGGCTTTGAATATAGCTGAAACTCATAATTTTACGTTTGATGTTTCGAAATTGACATTTTTCTATTAGTTCTTTGAGGGTGTCTGAAATTGGCAGCTGTTAATAGATACTCCATATTGAATATTCACTATAGGCACTATGGTTTAAAGAATCATCACCACAGCCTCCTTCTCACAATTTATTTATTTTCATTTTTGGAGACGCAATTGGATACCTATCTCCAACCCTTCACATTGCCACACTGTAGTTAGTTCCGGAAATGTGTTAAAGTTATTTTCCGTTTTTTAGCAGTGATCTGCAGGTTTTTATGTCTGACGTTTCGTCTACTACTGCGGTAGACATCAAAGACGATGAGGTAACGGTCGAAGTGTTCGAATAGTGAAAATATCAAATATTACCATGAATACAGTTTTGTTGATCTCAATGACTCCTGTATAAAAAGTTGATTCATTTTGAATTGAAAGGGATAGGAGAGGTTAATTTTTTGGAAAAGAAAGGTTTTGGCTTTCAAACAAGTAATTCTATACAAAGATGATCATGAGCAGAAGTAACTTTCAGACACAAACTGGAAGAAAAAGCCTTCTCGAAAAAGGTACTTTCACATAAACATTGATTTACACGAAATTACATTTTCTAGTTAATTCAATGAATCAGCATTTGTGCTTATTTGGGTGATCGCAATATTCACCTCGTTATTTACACCAAAAGATTCCTAAATTTCAAAAATATTCTATTTTTCCTTGTATGAATCCATTATTTCTTACGGTATTGTCGCCTGGGGACATGCAACAGACTGTGATAAAATATTCCGAGACCAACGGAAAGCAATTAAAATATTAGACAATATCGACTACAAAAATGAATTTGTGATGCAGTGTTTGGAACCTTTGGTATAGTAATGAATATTACTGGAGTTTTTTCCCAACACCAAACCGTTATTTTAACACCTCGACACGTGTTTCGATCACCAAGTGATCATCTTCAAGAGAAAGATCAAACAAAGTGTCATATTTGAGGTTCAATTCAAGAAAAAACTTTTTATTGTTAAGTATATACTTCAGAGTTAGTTTTAAGAAGCAGCGAAATTTTGAAATTCGATACCCTCCAAGACGGAAATTCCGACCCTCTTTCCAAACAATATCGACTACAAAAACATGACCCCAGGTAAACAAAAATTGATAATGAATGTGAGCACAAAGGGGGAGCATACGACCCGTCATATATTGCACTTGCAGCAAACTAGGGGTGTTGAACACCCTCCTGTGGGAGGACCGGTGCAGCGCCACAATGATTGATGGTGGCGGTCGGGGGAAACTCTACCCCGCCGTATAAATTACACCCTTTCGGGGTCGACCCTTTTCGCTGAATAGGCAGTGGGCAAGAGTGGCGATTTGGAAAATTGCACAGAATATAACAATAATTATTGATTCAAATGAATTATAATTCGGTTGAACAAATTTGTTATTTCTATTATTTGGTGCAAAACAACCGAATTATGGATTTCGAAATGAATTTTTGTTCGACTTGAAAAAATATTAGTTGAAATGCTTTGGTTCATTTGTTACTAAAATTACACATTTATAAAAATTCATTAAAAAACTGATTCAGTGACAGACAAAAGACCAGGAGGATGGATGTCATCTTAGGTGGTTGAATTCCCAATCAGAAACCCAGTTGCTACGAAAATTTCGGTTTTGCGGCATATACTGAAAAAAATAAGGTGATACAACTGCTAGTAGTGCTTCTATCTCGGTATCAACTGTTGAATTAAAACAAAATACACGCTTCCGACAAAGTAAATTGTCAAATTAAAATTTTCATTGACACTATAGAGCAAGAATAACAGTGCAAGAAAGTTTTGGCAAAACATTATTTATTTAGTCATTTCATTACGACGCTAACTAGGTTAGCGAAACTTGCGTCCAGAGAGGGTATTTTTGTTCTGGTGTGGGAACTTTGCAAACCAAACCACGTACTTGCTCTACCTTACATTATCCATCCTTGCAGTTGAAGCTACTCCTATGTGCATAGTATCTACTTTTTTGACATGATGAAAACTTACTTCAACGTTTGCTACGAGAAAATTTAATTGAATAAGAAGCATGACATGACAAGCCATGCTATGGCATGACAGGGACATAACAGTGGCATGACAGGATATAAAAGGACTTGACAGGTCACGTCATAACATAACAGAGCATGACATGGGCATGACAGAGTATAACATGGACATGATAGGACATGACGGGACATGCTATGACATAACTGGGAATAACAGTGACATGACACAACAGGACATGAAAGGACTTGACAGGATATGTCGGAATATGACAAGGACATGACAGGACATGACGAGACATGGCAGGACATACTATGACATGACTGGGTCAAGTATTTCATGTCATCGCATGTCCTGTCATTGACATGACAGGACATGCGAGGACATGGAAATACTTGACAGGATATATCAGAACATGACAGAACATGAACATGATAGGATATGACGGGACATGGCATGACTGGAACATAACAGTGACATGACAGGGCATGAAAGGATTTGACAGGACATGTCATAACATGACAGAGCATGACATGGGCACGACAGAGCATAACATGTACATGATTGGACATGACGGGACATGTCATGATAGGAGATGCTATGACGTGACTGGGACATAACAGTGACATGACATAACATGACATGAAAGGACTTGACAGAACATGTCAAAATATGACAGAGCATGACAAGGACATGATAGGACAGGACGAGACATGGCAGGACATGCTGTCATGACTGAGACATGACATGACAAGGCATGAAATACTTGACAGAACATGTCAACATTATAGGATATGACGGGACATAGCATGACAGGACATACTATGGCATGACTGGAACATAACAGTGACATGACAGGACATGAAAAGACTTGACATGGGTATGGCATGGACAGGATAGGACATGACGGGACATGGCAGGACATGCTATGACACGATATGACTCGGACATAACAGCGACATGACAGAACATGACATGACGGTTGGTATATATCGAGAAAACTGGTGGGTACAAAAATATTCTTCCAGTCGATTGCATATTTGCTCAAGCTCACGGATCATTCCGACTAAACCCTCCGTCCCGTTCGGTTCCGCTCGAAATGCAGGGACAATGCACCTTGGGGCGACTTTATAGGTATTCAAGATATATTGTGGAAATTAGATCCCCTGCCCGGCCGACGCAGGTTTTACTCTCATTCAGATGACTTTATTATTCGCGGAAATGTCACTGATAAATGGCCTTTTTTCATTTTTCTCCCGAATCGTCGTGGACGTTTTAATGGGGCATTCTTTCGATGAGGAGCATAAACGCGAATGAGGTTTTGTGCGTTTCGCGGGCCGGTTACTGCTCCGTAAAGAGTTATCGCATTATAAGGGCCGAGAATTCACGTGTTTTGAGGGGGCGAGCTTTTGGTCGTTCGAGCCGGATATTTGCCGAAATGGCAATCGAACCTTTTTGGGCTTACTACTTTTCCATTATGAAACAAAGCACGTTGAAAACTTCCATAGAAAAGATTAAAGAAAATAATTGCAATCAAAACTCTTTATAAAGAAATGTAGATCACGAACAGAATAAAAAAATCTTTCGAAACAACTAATTTCACATAAAGATTGAATTACACGATCGGAAAAAGTCCTAAAGAAACAACTACTTTCATATGGATATCAATTATATAAAAATAACTTTTTCCCATTCAATTTGTACTAAAAACATTCCTCATGAAAATGAAAGGGATACCATTTATAGGAACACTAGAAATCGCCTGCAACCACCTCCTTAGAGGAAAATACATGACATGACGGACATGAGTGGGACATGCTATGACATGACATGAGAGGGACATACCAGTGACATAACAGGACATGAAAGGGACATGACAGAAACATGATAGGGACATGACGGAGACATGACAGGACGTGACTGACAAGACATGAGATATACATGACAAGTACAGGACAGGGACATGATGGGGACATGACAGGATCATGATAGGGACATGACCAGGAAAGACATGACAGGACATGAAAAGACTTGACAGGATAGGGAGACACGACAGGGACATATGATAGGGACATGCCAAATTAATAGCGAGTACATAATATGACGTGACATGGACAAGACGGAGACATGATAGGGATATGATAGGTACATAACAGGGACATGACGGGGACATGACATAACAGCACTTGACAGGACAAGGACATGATAGGGAAGTGTTGACATGACATGACACGCCATGACATGACAGGCCATGACAGGACTTGACAGGACAGGCCATAAAAGGACTTGACTGGACAGGACATGACATGACATGACATGACATGACATCACAGGACATGAAAGAAACATGATAGGGACATGACAGGACATGAGATATACATAACAAGGGCGGGAGTAGGACTGGAATTATGTATCTGATCGGATCGTAGATAGTAGTAATGTTTAGTAGATGGTTTCAATCTAAATATAGTTAATGAAATTCTGCTTGAGGAAGCTATTGTATAGCGAAAGTCGTGTCGCCGTTTTGTAAACCTCCCACAGTGAAAATCTAAAATGGAAATTTTATAGGCATGTTTTGAGACGTATTTTCACCAAGTATATTTTTGAATTAACTTCTTTTTTGGAGTCAATTCAATTTTATCAAATTACTTTTTATATATTTAAAATTTAGAATTGTACCTCTACTTTTTTACGCCCTGGTAGCATCCCTTTCGCAAAATGCGGCCATCCAATTTCAACAGGCAAGGCATCCGCATAACTCATTCCTTCTTTCCGCTACATCAGTTGGAAGTTTTTTCGACGACTTTTTGAAAGTTTTCAAGTTTTCCCATCAGTTTTCCGGTGCATTAAGTTTACGGGGACGTTGATTTGTTCGGAGTTCTTAGACACTTTTTATTTCTTGTTTGTTTTGCGCGACAGGTTTCACAAATCAGCTGGCATTATTCGTTTCGTTGACTGTTGAGATGTCTGAATTACTGCTTAATTGGTTTTCAAGATTTTCTCAGTGGTTTTTCTTTGAACTGTTTGAATTACACTTACTTCACTTATCTCATTTTTTAAATGTCCTTAACAAACCATTACAAAATCAGCATTTCTGCTTCGTAACTCAATATTACATTTTCAGAAATTACATTGACGATCCAAATTCTGAAATTTGCAAGGTGATCAAATTTCACTGTAATTCTATATATGTAGTTAATAATTCTTACTTCATAAGAAAAATTTTTTAAATTTTCCTTTTACAACTATGTATGGCCTGACATCTATTATTCAACGTCCAAAATTATGACCTGGAAGAATATTGAAAACAAACTCGTCATTTCATACGTCATCCCTTAGCCAATAGATGTCAGCACAAACTGTCAAATGAAAATACCTTCCGTTTTTATACATATTATTACTGGAATATTTCGAATATTTTGGTTGTGTGTAAACAAAGATTATTTCTGAAAACGCCAAACATTATTTTACAGATAGTTTTTATGTTTCACATTATTACTTGAACTTCAAAGGTATACTTCAACAAATTTTAAATGCTGCCATCTTTTATTGAGAGACCAAAGTTATCAAGAAGCAGAATATAAAAAAATCAATCAATTCATTTCCATCACTTGTGATGTATTGTCATTTCCATCAGTTTCATCCTCTAGCCGTAAGATATCACCACAAAACAAGTATTCGTAAACCATTAGGTTTTGACTTCCGTAAAATAAAAATAAATAGGCGTATTCGGGTTCGCAGTTGGAACGATTCTAGGATGGTTTAAAATAGTTACCCAGCTGATTATTGAGAAACTTACCAATTCATTATCAGAAAATGTTTCATTTGAAATTTCCTTCATATTGAAAAAGGCATATTGTTAGGAGAGATTAGTTTTTTTAGGGAAAAAAGAGCATTTTGGATTTCTACTTCTTCGTCTTTGAACAAATTTTGTGGAATTCTTTCAAAGGAAATGCTATCACAAACTTTCATAACAACCATGTTTGGGCTCTCGAAAATCCGCACGCAGTTAGTGAAAGGCATTATCAGTATCAATTTTCTATAAATGTATGGGCGGCAATAATTGATAATAACTTGATAGGTCCTTTCTTTCTTCCGCTCCGACTGAATGGCGCAACTTACAGACACTTTTTAGAAAATGAATTGCCGGGACTACTTCAGAATGTACCATTAGAAATTCGTATCCGCATGTGGTTTATGCATGATGGGGCTCCGGCCCATTTTAGCGTTGTAGCCAGGGAATTCCTTAACACAGTCTATCCAAATCGATGGATCGGTAGGGGTGTAGAAGAACCTAACCAGGCGT
>WOGL01001739.1:0-10856 GCA_015342145.1 Leptinotarsa rubiginosa | reverse complement strand
TAGTAAGAGGTTGGATTATTATAGACGAGGTTTCCTTTAGTATTCGACTATTGAGTTCATGGGTATCTGAACATTTGGTGTCCTTCAGTGAATTAATCGCTTCCAAAACTTCTATCTCATGCACGGGTCGGAAGAAAAATGACTTACACGGAGCAGGAAATTTTTTAAAACTTAAAAGCTCCTCGTTTGCAACATACGGGAGAGAATTAATGATATTATCAGCAATGTTACTGAAAAAGTTGTTCATCTCATCAGATGATAGTTCGATTGTTGGTTTTAAATCGTATTTATTTCTCTCGAAATTTATTATTTTCCAGCAAGCTTCAGATTTATTATTGGACGAAGAAATGTATTCATCATACGCCATTTTTTTAGCGGATATCAGTTTATTACCATATTCTTTTTTGACCTGTTTGTACGCTGTGAAACCATTTGAGGTCTTGGTTATGTCTGCTATTTGTTTGAGGCTGTGCATATTATTTCTTAACAATCTCAGATCGTCTGAAAACCATTGAACCAGTGGCTTGTTCACTTTTCGTTTACATTTTTTCAGAGGAAAAAGTTTTAATGTGAGAGTGTTATAATTGGTGACTAAGAAATTTGCTAAAAAATTTGGATCAGTTGGGTCGCTAAAAAATATTTGCCAATTAATATCACATAAGTCATTTTTAAGCCTAGTTATACCGTTAGCTGATATATGTCTTTTGTATTCATGATAATTTTCATGTGGTTTATTCATAAGATTGATTTTGGCAAACTGGCCTCTATGGTCAGATAAACAGGGTTCATTGACACCCGTGGTAAGCAATTCATCAGTAATGTTTGTAATTATATTGTCAATGCACTTAGAAGAAGTAGCCGTTACTCTGGTATCTTCTCTAATTGTGACTGATAAACCAAATGAAGTTAACAGGCAAGTAAAGTTTGAGAGGACTTCGGATTCAACTTTGAAGTTTATATTGAAGTCTCCTAGAATTATTATTTTATCATATTTATTTGTGAGCTGGTGTAGAACAATTTCAAAATTCGTAAAAAATACATCGATATCGCCCAAACCTGATCTATAAACAAGTACGACAGCCGTTTTCAACTGAGTTAAGTAGATTGCAGTAAATTCACAGTCTTGTTCAATACTGAGTTCTTTCAAGTCAATAAGAGAGTGTTTTAGGCCCGAGTCATTACTGTTGTTTAAGTAAATGGCTAAGCCACCATGTATTTTGGTGGCCCTGCAAAAACTGCTAATCAGTTTATAACCCTGAATATTAATCAGTTTGAGACACTCTTCACTCTGCCAATGTTCGGAAAAACATAGAACGTCGTAGCTATTGTCAATAAAAAAAGCATTGATTTTTTCAACTTTGTTAGCTATACCTTGTATGTTGATGTGGTACATACTCACTAACTCCTTTTCATTTACACTGTCAATGGTGGTCATACATTTTGAGGAAGTCTCTAAGTTGCTTTGGCCATTATTTGTTGTCATTGAAAATTTTTCATGTATGTTATGGTTTGGAGCTAATGAGGGTTCATTCAAAGTACATCCACTGTTTTCTCTCATACATCCAGTATAATCTGGGATAATCGAGGGTATAAAAAATTATCTTCTGAAGTATTGAGCTGATGGTCTCCACCGAGGGCATCCATTTCTATGAGTGTTTGGTTTGGTTTTCCGGAATTCTGATTTTTTTGAAGATATTTTGAGGTCAGTTGAACATTAGGTTTTGCATGAGTTTTCTCCTGGCTTGATTCCTCGTTACAATCGGTGATTGTCCGGTAGTTCTTTCTTAGATTTAGTTTTTTTACAAACTCCATAATTGCTTTACTCAAGAAAAATTTTCCTCGAAGATTTATTCTGTTGCCGTAATTATAGTTAGATCTCCTCAAGTAGTTGTTGCACTCAAATATATATGTATTTTCATGTCTGCAGTTGTGAATTTTTTCAGTGAATGACATATTACTAATATAGATGCTTTGGTTGATATTCTCAATATCAAATCGGTAAGGTTCCGTGATTACGAGAGTATTTGTATGTTTTAATCCCAATGAGATTTTGGCAAACAAATGCGTATCCATCGTGTTTGGCCAAAAGATAACGGTATCATTTTTTGTGAAATTTTCTGAATTATTAATTGCCGTTTTTAGCAGAATATTATTATTTGCATTAGGTTTGAGTAGCATCTCTAGTGTATGGTCGTCCTTTTTGTGAGGAACTTTGTGAGGAACTTCGTCATATTTTTTCCGAAGAATCCAGCAACCATCAATATTCTTCTTTGTCTTGGGACACAGTTTTGCTCCAGTGATATATTATTTTGTTTTGCTTCATCATTGGGTATTTTTATCATCGGTGGATCTATTAAATTTGTCTGTACTTCCTTGTTTAGTGTATTTATATTTTTACGTTTATTACCTTTTCCTACGGCAATGAACTCGACTTCATCTGTTAAGATTCCTATTGTTTTTTGTACCACTGGTTTTGTCTGAGATTCAATACAGCGTTTTTCGTTCTTAGAAGCTATTTTATTTTGTAGATCTGCAATAAGTTTTTGCATTTCTGTGATAATTTTTTATGTTCTCGTATGCTCGTTTGCTCGTTATTTCGATTTTTCGTTCGTTACTAATATTATACCGTTATTTTTGTAATTCCACCGCGCCCTTATCTGCCAAATAAATCTATTCGATGCTCATTCCATCCTTCTATGTGTCGATCACGTCGCACACCTCTCTCTCCCACTCACTACCGTAATTACGTCCCCTGGGGAATACGCCCCAAAACCCGCGTATCCCCTCTACTTTTACTTACTTTTCTTAAAGACTGAATATGTAACTATACTGTTTTAAGATGCAAAAGCAAACTATTCACTGTACTGCAAATTGGACAGCTTCAAACTATAAATGGTACACTAAACATGATAGAATGATACTTTGATAATAACACCAATTCACGATGCATTACGCACGCGAACCTCAAAGTAATAAAAAATAAATTACTGTGAGACGCGAACCTGCCATACCAACTGCCATGTTGAACCACAGGTTGATTTCAACGAAAACTACCAAGCGTTAAAGGGCAGCTGCTTTCACAGATCTTCGCGACTATCGCGCGTTACACTTCAATTGACCAATGAGAAACGTTTACTTCAATACTTCACTTCTTCATTTCTCTGTTCCCAGAATTTGTCGCTTTGTAATTGAATAATTTCAAATACAAAAAGGCAAATAGGATGACAAAAAACCGATTTATTAATGCAGTTGATTCATTTATCAGCCCATTTGAATTTTTTTGTCGTTTCCAACAGTTGGAGCAATTCATCAGAATCTTCGCGATGAGTTCAAAAACTGGTTAAAACTGTTAGGGTTAAAAACATTAGGTTATGCAATCGATTAAAATCTTCAAATATTTTTGTTTTCAGTAATATCGAATTATTTGAATACGTTATCATGAGATAATTCAATATTCCAGTAATACACTGTATAGAATATTTCAAAATATACCTTGGGGATATATTCTAAAAATATACCATATGATATATTCAATCGACAATATTTTTAGAATATTAACGGGAAAATAATCCATTCATAGACATTCCATGCACATTCTTTCGGGAATAATTCTGCCATATTCATACAAGCATATTCTATGAATATTCTAAAGGCATTCATATATTCCAAGAATATTCTATGAATATTTGGAATATATACGTTCGTTTTATGACATAGAGGGAATATTCCATGAATATCTGGTGCTGTGTATGCTTTTAGAAGTATTTCTTTCAATTGCTAGGATTTTATTTGAATTATAGTCCATGATATGACCTTACCCTTGGTTGAATTGTAGTCCATGATATGACCTTCTTTAAAAACGTGATTGCTGAGAGCACATCTCTCAGGATGTAATCTACTATCACTTTTGTGGGAAGTGATTCTATCTTTAAGTAGTCTTGACGTTTGACCTATATATCCATTATTACAATTCAAACATGGTATCGAGTAGACTAAATGAGATTGAAAATGTGTAAGAGTTTCATCCTTAAGTTTTGAAAATAATTTATTTATGGTTAGAATGGTTCTGAAAGCTATTTTGGCATTTATGTTTTTCAAAGTTCTGCATAACTTTGGTGTCATATCACTGATGTATGGTAGAGAGGTGAAAACTATAGGAATTGGAGGTGGATTAGTCCCAATTGTGACATTATATGATTGTAACGGATTTCTATCAAACTGGTTGTTATTATCAAGTTGAACGTCAATGAATGACGTACTAAATAAGATTTTCTCAAGTATAGGATCTGGGTAAGAGTTGTTAGTAAATAATTGGAAAAGTATCTTTAAGTTTTTTTAATTGAATGAGGGGTCAGAAATCTGTAAAATGCGATTCTTCATTTGTTTGACCAAGTTAATTTTCGTTGATTGCTTGTGGTAAGAGCAGGTTCTTGAACTACTGGTCATTTTTCATGTATTTGACATTGGGTCTTCTCACTGATAATCTCACAAAACAGCAGATGACTCTAATCACTTTTGCACCATAATTGTTCTCTTTTGTTCCATAGTTTCATACAGACATACAAACAAACGATTTTTCAAACTGAATCACATGACAGATGTTAGTGTCAACTGTTTTATCATCCTCTCTGTGGTCTACAGCCACATGGCTTTCACCAGTATTTCATAATTTCAAACCATATAACGATTTTATTATGTAATTTTAAATATTCTTCCTTATATCAGTGAGGAATCAAACCGTTTTTAATTCGGTGACTTGTTTTATTTTATTGCCATTGTAGGACCCTGCACAAAAATGACGCTCAAAATCGTGAAGCGTTCCTTATTTTTGGCGATTTGTGAAATAGAGTAAGTTTGTTTTTTGAACGTGTATGAGTATGAGTTTTTATCAGATTTCAAATAATGTAGCTGGTATTTCGTTTCACGGATCGAGAATTTGAAATTGAAACATTACCTGCACAACTTTTCTCGGGATACGATCGTCTGAAGTTAATAAAGATATTTTAAGTATTTTTCCGTGTTGAGGATCAGAAAAATGAAAGAAATCTGCAACATTTGAAAGTTGTAAGCTTCAGGAAATACCTCCTTGGACGCAGTTAAAATATCTGGCCGGTCTGTTGATATACTTCTCAATCAGACCTCTATTATACTAAATTTTCTGTTTATTCGCCTTTCTTGTACAAAAAAATAGAAGTTATTTTTTTAGCATTTTTAATAAGTTCACATACAATTTATTGGATTTACTCGACGCCAAATGTTCCAATGTTACCTTTCAATAAATTCCATTTGCTTGGCTGGTGCATTATTTTCCCTTCTTTTCATTGCATGCTCAGAAACTTAGTCAGATCTGTATTGATATGACATTTTTTCATAATAATTGAATGGATAATAATGAAGTTTTTATTTTTCAGGGAAATCATTTTGTTACGAAGGAAAATGAGGTCTTATCTTATTAAAAACATTATATGAATCGAATCTAATATCTGACCTGGGTTTTCTACCTGTACAATTAGGTCTAGTTCGAAAGCTGAAACTCATGCCCAACAGCCGATAGCTTAGTAGATTCAGAATGACATTCACAAATGGATTTTGATGAATTTGTAGTACACAAAATGTTGTAATTTTCATTAACAAATTGAGATGAAGAAAAAACATTTAGTCTGATTATATAGCATTAGAATTATTATTGTGTTTGCTGGCTACAATACAAACTTGCTTTGATGTCCGTAACTTTCATTAGTTCTCCTAAGATTATATAATCTTCAGAATGTATGTATCTATTTTTTCCTCTGTCATACACATATATGTATTATATTTGAAATGAATAAACTCACTCACTTGCCTACTTGCTAGTATTACTTTAAACTTTCAAAGAGCGTAGCAGAAAATACCAAAAACACACAGAATAGTCTCATATTTTTATTTGTTTTTACGAACGTTTCACAAAATAGTCTATAATCTCTGATTATCATGTCTACCAGAAGGCTTTTCGAAAATTTGACAATTCGATTTTTCAACATTTTCGTCATTATTTCGGCAGGTGTTTCATAAAACAAACTGTAGTGAGAGAAAGAGAAAAATTGTTGGTCCTTCTCATTAAGAAAATATTGGATACTAATAAGTATACAAAAGATTTACCCTTTTCAATTTGAAGGAATTTAAAATACCAGCTTACCAGCACTAGTAACTGAGGCGATGAATGAAATATGTACTAAAGAAAGTAAGATACCAACACACTCTCCCAGTACCCAGATTTTTAATGACTGGAATATATCGTCGGACCTAAAACAAAACCACGAATGTGAAAAATAAATATCTATATAGGTCATTGTAATTGAAAAACTGTTAATGTGATATATTTTCAAATGTTACAATACCAAATCAACTTTTTTTTTCAAAATGAGCATAGTTATCTGAAATCTAATGATAAATTCAAATTTCTCATTGAATATATCGACCTAATTTATGCCTCTCAACTATGTTGTTCCATATTGAACAATCACACTATTTTATACCGTGTTGTACCTACATATTGCACTTCTTTTGGAAAATACCCTTAAATTTTGTACAACTTCTATTCTGACACCTACAACGATTCATCGATAAATTCAGGAATTCAAGGTCACTGAAGTTTGTAAGATGAAGAAGATTAGTACAGCTGTGAATTTTTATTGTGCGTCGACTACTCTTTACATGAGACTTCACACGTTCGCTTTTCGTTTGATCGCCCCTTAAGTTGAAGCATTTTCTACTTTTGAAGAATGTACATATCGTGAATCTGTTAGTGAAAATGAGATGGAATGAAGATAGAAAAAAATCGTTTCAACGACCAAGAAGTTACTAACGAAACTATTCATAAAACAATTTTATAAGTTTTGTGTGTGACACCATTAGTACGTAATCTTGATATTGAGAAACATATTTAAATCTATTCGAAATCCCATCGCATCAACACTACCTCTCGAGTACTGAAATATGAAATATGGTGTGGTAACACTGATTTGTCTGATATTACCTACTACCGTCCGGCCAGAATGGTTTAAAAGGTTGCTATTTGTTTCCATGAAGTCAGTCTTGGTTTACTTCTTGAACTGCATTCAACTTGTAAATATTGAAATTTTCGGTGAAAGTGATATTTGAATATTCAATTGATTTTTTTTCGAAAGCCAAAAGTGAGTTATGGATTCAGCTAAGAAGAATATACGAAGCATTTTGACTTCTGCCGGATTGTCAATGACGATGAGAGAACTTGAAAAGGATTACGTTGAATTCATCAACGAACCGATTCCATATCGAAAGCATGGGTTCAGTCATCTTGAACAGTTTTTACGTTCAATGCCAGACACAGTAGAGGTGAGTGAATTTTACACTTTGTACAATTAAGTCTAGTATATTCGGTGATATTGTCTCCTGCTACAGCAACTGTTACAATTTCAATTCAAATTTGAATAATTTTTGCAGTTTACCGTGTTTACAGCCATTCATTGAAAAACTTCCGAATTTGTCTGGAAAAGTGCACAGCTTGTAAAGTATTTAAAAATCACAAACATTAATTTCAAAATTAAATTGAACGTCATCAGATATTTAATTGTAGTGACACCATGTCACTGTGTTATTGTCACTTGTTATATTTCCATATTGCACTTTATTATAATCATTTATCAAATAATGTACACATCGCACTGGAATTTCAGAGACTTCACTTTTTTGTCACCCGAACTATAATAACGAGTAAGTTAAATTATTCATTGAATCATTCGTAGATTATAAATATATTTTTGATTAGACACTTTTTCATTTAATGTTTTATTTGTAGGTGGAGGGATCCGGATCATATGCGATTGTCCATGTTATCAAATCGCAGAAATCTTTACACGTCTATGATTTGGTTTGCAAACAGAGAAAAAATGGTCCTCGTGAGGGTGTTAGGTAAGTGATTCATATATTTTACTGGCTGGATTTCGTGGTATGACTATATCGTGTATTCTTTCAGTTGAACAACGTGTTAGGAATCACACGTTGAAAGGTAAAACCTCATTAGTCCTTAGCTCGCACAAGTTCCTCAACTTCTGAGAATTGTCGTTTGTATGGGGGCTACAGCTGATTAACGGAAAAACAGATTTTTTTAAACTACAGATGAGAGTTTTCAAGGAGAGTTCATCGATATATTTCAGTTTGAAGGTTCGTTCTTCTACACTCTTGTTCGTTGACACTGATTTTGACATATGAATAATGAGAAATAAAACTTTTTCTTTTAAAAAAAAACATAGCATTTCCTGATATTTTTCCATTGATAACTCTGACAAGAAATGTATTGGTTGGATCGTCGAAGACATTTTAGTAGGTGAAATGGATATTGTACTTTCATTATCACCTTTGAAAATCGACAATCGACCGATTGTAAATACAACGGTTATCACTAATACTATTATCTATAGAATTTGTAATCATTTTTTCTCTCTTTTTATGCTGTATTTATGTTTTAGATAATTATCCTCAGTTATACCTGGAACGTAATTAATTTCCAGTCAATTCTGTATTCGTTCCTAAAATTATATTCCCTAATTTTCTCAAAAAATAGTCAATTTTGTAACAGAATACAAATAGAAAGCGAGAAAAAATTAATGGTTCACCATCCCTGGTTTTTGCTCTCTTTCCTGGCTTATTTTCGTTTTTATGGGTTTCTGGCTCATTCTCCAAATTTTTGGTTTCTTTTACTCTGAAAGAGATACATTTTTGGTATAATTCTAGACAATGAAAACTCAATTTGAGGTATATTAATTATTATCCATTTTTTACAGAAGAAACAATAAGAAATTTAGTAAATCTGAGAAAGACTTGCCCGTTGATGAAGATAAGTGTTTGGTTGGAGATGAATTGGCAGATGTCGGTGAACTTCAGAAAGAGGTTCGTTGTCTGAGTATTCGAGTTAATGATCTCGAAACTCAAATAGGTGGACTCGAGTGGGATAAACAAAATTTGAGAGCAAACCTGACGACACTAGAAGCATGTAATGAGAACCTTCAGAAATTTAAAGAGTGCAGCGAACAACAAAATAGAGATTTGGAGAAACAAATACAAGAATTGAAAACAGAAATTGAAGTATGTGATGTCGCCCATTCCAGGATGATACTTCAAGAAAATCAATACTTAAAAGAAATCATAGAAGAAATGAGGGAGTCTAACAACATCCTGAAACAGCATACTAAACTATTGACGGAGCGTTTGCATCATTTGGAACAGAAGAAAAACAAACGCTAAACCTGAACTTGGACCCGGTTTTTTTATTTTATTTACCTCAAAGTTTTTTTAACACTGTATTAAATTGTCAAATGTCGTACAATAATTGTAGGAGAACTTAACTGTTATCGGAGTGTGAGAATTTATAAAAGACATAAATTTCATGAGAAAAATCAACAGTATTGCCATTTTGTATCATATTCCATCTCTGAATTGAATAAAAACACTTTTGTCCAATTTCCACTAGTTAATTTCATTTATAGGACCGGTTTCGGGTTCAACCCCATTATCAAGTATGAAGCTAAAATGTGACATTATATCTGAAGTTTTTTAGGTAAGGTAGAGGGACAGTTAGTTAAACGAACCAGGGTGCCAACTATGAATTTTAATACTGAAGATTATAGGGGTTGTTGAACTTATAAATTGAAGAGAAGAGACCTACACGAATCAATCCCATATATTTTTCCATCTACTTCTTCAAAGATTATCTATAAAACCAGTCAAATTTTTGAAATTTTCTAAATTGTTATATAGTAAAGCACTGTATATCCAAAGACAAACATTTGATTTTTTTCCTCTTGAAGAAAGTTTGAAATATCTCTCTTGGTTCACCACTATCATTGCACAAGCGAAACTCTTTCTTTTAAATGCTCATAACACCATTTCCATGAGACTTTCGAGATCTGACAGTTTTTAATACAGTGTGATATGTTGTCAATATCATCACATTTCGAACAAATTGGAGTCTCTATTCAGCAAAATATATCCTTTAAGTCGTAGCCTCACCTGTATATAATTACCGAATCGCGTTATGCCTCACCTATGTTGCATACAATGGTATATCTAGGAGAGAGTTTCTAAAAACCTGTTGTCAAATCGTATACAAAAATAATATCATTATCGTGATTCCTGATTAACTCAGAAAGTAATCTTTGTTTGACTGGATTTTTAAGATCGTTGCAGTTAGTCGAAAGAAGAATAAGTAAATTTGTAGCTATTTTCATAGACTGAAATGAAAAGAAATAGTAGTAAGAAAAGGGCAATAAAAAGTTCTATAACATATCATTGTCGCTCCCTGAAGATTTCTGTTCCTCATCTATATCATATTCGTTAATGTTTTGTGAGGTGTTGCTTCTCAGATTTATATGAAACTCAGGGAATTATCTTCTTCTTCCGAACTTCCGTTTGTTTTGGCCTTTTTCTTTCTCGTCTTTTCCGCTTTCTTTTTCTGTTTATCATTTCTCAAAGTGGCTGGTATAATATCTTCTTGTTGAGACACTGAAGTTGTGTTGATAGTCTCTTCCTCCTGGGGTTTTTGTGCAGGGTTGTGAACGATAACGTCTGGCAAGGGTGGGTCAAAATATTGCTCCTGTACATTCGGTATTCAATTGGTATAATTCTCAACTTGATCAATCAACTCTTCCAAGTTGGGGACAAAAATTTGTTCTGTGGATTCTCTGTTTGGTTTATCACGTGTAACGTCAACGTAGGATGTTCCTATTAAGCTATGTAAAGGAGTCATTACCGGTGCATTAGATCTTCTGATTGCCATAACTTGTTTTTTTGCTGATTGATTTGGCCGTTACTTGATGAAGATCCATAGTTATTTCATAAAC
>WOGL01001738.1:0-10887 GCA_015342145.1 Leptinotarsa rubiginosa | reverse complement strand
AAGCTGGAGTTGAATGAAGTTGATATGTTTTGTATGCATATGACAATCTTTCATGTATGTTTGGTTTAATTTTACTCTAAGTATTATTTTATGTATATGTACAAAATGCTATTTGACCTATCCTATAACTTTGTGAGTTCTACAGGATTATTAAAGTTATTTGATTTGATTTATCGAATCTACAACTTCCAAAAGATACTAGATCGAGGACCACTCAAAATTTTTTTTGTATAACTGTTTTTCAAAATCATTTTATATTATAGGAGAAACTATAGAACGATCCCTTGAAGAATCTTAAAGAAATATTCAATTTAAAACATTTCAATGAGGAAATGAAACAATAATTTCAAGTTATCTCGACTAATTCAAATTTGGAATGTATACTTTAGTAACTTGAAATTGAATTACGATCGACCCGCTAAACTCCAAATTTAAATATATTTTCAAGGAATGTAATTTGCAATGTAGGCTTTGAGACCTAGTGTTTATTTTATTATCCGAACACATTTTTCACATGAAAAAAAATTAGAAGCACAGTATTTCTTTACTGTTTCACTTAATGCTATACTCAGGGTGATTTGATACTTGGAGGCTTTAGAGTTCATCTACCCTCCTGTGTTATATGCCACTGATATCAGTCGATGATAAAAAAATCTGTAATGATTTACATGAAAGATGATAAACAATAACCAAATACATAAGTATATCGTGGAATTATAAATAGAATAATGAAGAAACTTTTCAGAATAAGGTACTCACTGTGAACTATACAGTTGTTTTACTTTGAAAAGGTTTCACCAACAATTTTAAAATCCAGCAGTATCTGCGAAGTAAACTGTTTATCATCACTTATAAATTATTTTATCTTCCTGATACACTTCGTACTGAGAATTTACTGAACTTGATGCAAGTGAAATATTAGAAATTCATTAATCAGCACTTCCATTCGGTTTGGATTGTTTACACCAGATATCGCCAGATAATATTCGACGCCATTTCCCTTTAGTCAGTAGCGACACAGTTTAGTTTCTTCTGGTGGGTCTCTATGTGGCAAAAATAAAATGTGCAAACCTATGATGGAGTAAAGTCAGCATCTCCATGATAGAAATGAAATTAGAAAATTCTCTTATAGCTCCATTTTTATATTTGAAAATATATTTCTTATTCAGACCAACAGCTTCTTTGAAACTTTTTCTATGCTGGGGTCAAGTAATTTAAGTCTCTACAGACCTGTCAAATTTTTTTATTTAATTTGTTCGCAAATAGTGGTGAAAAATTTTACAAAAATGTATGTGAAAAAATTACCTTTATCGAATATAGTTGATTGTATTGAAATTTTAGTAGTGATTTTCAAAACAACTAGCCTATGTTGATTAGGTTAGTTGTTGTTTTTCCGTCAGGTATCAGCCTGGGTAAGGTGTTTTCACCTGAACCTGGAGCATGTCATATGCTCTCCGGAATAATAATCAATGTATATATTTGATTGATGTAACTAGTTTTTCTTTATTTTCAATATTTTAATATTAACACTTGTTCACAAAAAGAATTAGAAGCTTTAATAACTTCTAATTATTATATGCGAGCGCTTTCGATAGCAGACTGTGCTACCATCTTCATGGTTCTACTCAAACTGAACGTTTTATCTTCTTGTTGGTTTTTTAATACGGTTAGATCGCTTTCGTGACTTTGTTATTGTTGTTGATGGTTTGGGTAGGTATTTGTCACCCCCCTTTTATCTGGATGTCTCATTGAATTTGCCTGTACTTGTGTACAGGTAATATTCTTTGTGTTGGTGTTTCTGTTCATTGTTTCTAGGAATGTGTACTGTTTTGTGGAGTATATTGAATGTTAGGTCTTTTTCTTTTTGGATTTGTATTTGTTTTTGGATTTGTATTTGTTTTCCGATGAGTGAATTATAGCTATTGAATTTATGGATGTTGAGGTTTTCCCAGATGTTCATACGGTTTCTTTTATTGACTTGTTTTATGAGTTTGATGTTTTCTGGTATTGGAAAGTTATGTTTGTGTTTTGTATGGCGTGTGTGGCGAGGTTTGATTTATATGTTTTCGGGTTAATGTATGCTTCTTGGTGCTCATCGTACCTTTGGACCCGTTTTTTTTTTGGTTTGGCCGATATAGAATTTGTTGCAGTCCCAGCATTGTATGCTGTACACTCCGTTTAGGTTTTTGCCTTCGTCTTTTTTATGTACAAGCTAAACACGAAAATAACCTGATGTAACCCACGTACAGGCAAATTTAATGAGACATCCAGATGAAAAGGGAGGACAAATACCTGCCCAAACCCTAATTAATGAACCATCAACAACAATAACAAATTCACTAAGGCGATCTAACCGTACAAAAGAACAAACAAGAAGATAAAACGTACAGTTTAAGATGATAGCACAGTCTGATATCTTCAGGCAAAAGCTAAAAAAGGTTTTGATGGTAGTTTTTCCCTGAAGATGGAAATACATTTTATAGGAAATATCGGGTGAACAGCAGAACGGAAGTTCTGCTGTTCACCCGAAGATACTTTTCAAGTTTTGTCCTCAACTAGTCAGCAAAATTTCCTTCAACAATATATATCAAGCCCCCGAAATATAAAAAGACACTCAAGCATGTTAATAATTTTTTATTATTTGAAACTGACAAATCTCTTTTTTGGATGAGAATGGAATCTATAGTAACCCAAGTATCCAATATGAATATACTAAACAGCAGTTGATAGTGCACGTTTCAGTTGTGTTTTCAGGCCCTTTGTATTCTGGTTGTTTCATCGATGGTATGATGCAAGGTTTAAGTCCAGTGGCACTGTTGGATGATGAGTTGATTTTCTTTCTAGTACTAAGGTATGAAGGTAAGACACACGCTAGGATTTTATGCTTAATAGGTTGCATGATGGTCTCGATTAATATTTCGTACTCAAATCTTCTCACTATCAGTCAGGTATCAAAGTCAATTGATTCTGCGTCATGAATATAAATTTAATCAAATATGACACAAATGAGTGTTTGATGTTTTTTGACAAAAAACCAGCTGTGGCCCCTTACGAACAAAAACCTTAGAAGTTTGTTCAACCAAAGGATTAATGAAGCTCTACTTTTCAATGTGCGATTCCTAGCGCGAGGTAAACACAATCACAATAACGGTTGGTTCAATGAGTAGAACTAATTCTAATCGTCTGACCGGTAACCTTTCAATTCTTCAAAACTCTAGTAATTTATCATACAACTACAAAACAATTAAAAGCATATCATGGAAACATTCGTGTGAAGACTCAAAAGAAACTTTTCAGATTTGGAAAGTGCCAACAACCAGATGCACATTTCGGAAACCATTTACTGCATTTGAAATAGAAATCAGGTTTTATCAGTTCAGAAAAAAACCTTTCGATGTCACTGTGTATTTCGTTTTCAATTCACATTAGACGGAGAACTTTGAGATTTTTTGTTGTAGAAGAAAAAATACTTTCAATAAAAAAATGCGAGCCGTCACGGGACACCTGGCAGATATGAAACATAAATAATAATATTTTGTGACTCCTGTGAAGATTTTTATGTACTGAAATATTTATAAAAAATATGTAATTAAAATATACTTACATGGCATAGTTTCAATATTACTTGAATATGCTCGTAAACTCAACAATCTCAGCTAGTTATTGCAAATATTATTAAATATCTTGAATCATAAAAAATAATAATAAATGTTTCGATATGAATTCCACCACCAGTTGAACATCAATTATTTCATGAATTTTTTTGATGTTCCTGGTGTTTGGTGCATTATTTTTCATATGAATGAAATCAAAATTAATTAATACTCAATATAAAAATATTATGTGCTATGGAAATTGTGTAAATGTCAATTTTTTTCAATTATTTTTGAAAGTTATTCATTTAGTAAAACATATGTCATGTATACTTTAGTAAACACAACTGGTTACACTATAGGTATCCAAACTTAGTGTGGCGAGAGAGATAACGTAATGCCAAACCAGTGGGAAGAGAATCGCACAGTCTCTTGCGCGTGGCGACCCATCATCATGGCATGCGTCGCCATGCCAGCAATCTGTTTTACGTGCGACAATAGATGTTTCACATCAAAAAGGAATATTTCTCCAACCGACACTATAAACCTAATGCTGATTGGAAACCTCTTTCAAATCGTCCTTCTGCAAATAGCAACTTGACTTCAAAGAATTTTTGGAATATTGTCTCAATACTCCAAGTGGATACCTAGATGTTCGAATAGAATAAGAAAATTAGTCAAACTACTTCATGAAACCTTGGGGGAAACGAATACGTTAAACGTTAAAATGAAATCTTTAACATTCAGGGTTGAAATTGATTCGATCACTATTACGAACTTTGAACTCCTCATGAACTAATGTCATCCCTGCCGATGTTCTGGTGGCAAAAGCCAAAGCAAATATTTCTCCAATGGAAGAAATAAAAGTGATAAAAGCAAATCTGAAAAATAGTTAACCGTTTTTATGAAACATCAAAGTTCCGGAGATTCTTCAACTAATTGAATATCGAATATATACCGGTGGAAGTCATTCAAATTGAAGTTAATGAAGAGTTGGAATACTCAAAAAACCCGCCAATGGATTGTTGGAATCATCAACTAAGAAAAATGACTGAAGGGAATGCTAAATATTCTAACTTCTAACTATGCTAAAAACTTGACTATCCTTAAAATATTTGTCAGTATACGTCCATAAATGACTCAAGAGAAAATAACATAGATTTTAAGTGATGAAAATGGATGCCTTGAGTTAAAAGGTTTTCTTTTGTGTGTGTGAACCAATGTTGTACAATCATCAAATCCTCCTCTACTCGAAACACTTTATGGATTGGAGATCAGATAGGTTTGACTATTAGAGGTTCAGATTTCCACTGTCTCAAAAAATTCGTTGATATTTAAGAGGAGATAATTGAATGAAGATGAACTTGAAAGAACATTTTTGAGTACAATAAAACAAACCTTAATGGTTCCATCGCTCAACATTCTAGAATTACTTTTTTTTCAATTCTCCTAATGAAGTTACTGTTTCAATTTTTTTTATGAATACATAAGAACTAGCTAAGTGTGCTCATCGTTGTTATTAGGGAACCGTGAACTTTTCAATTACTCTTTACTGGATAGAGTGTACGATTTCTAGGTTTTGGTGAATCACTCTAATGGTCACCAGAACCATTTTGAATATACAGCAAAATAAGTATATTTGATGTTTGATCTGAAGAAGGCAAATATTTGAAATAAATATTAATACATGAATACATTATTATTGAAATCAACCGTGTCTTATGGAAATGACAACAGTATCAAGTATTCTATTGTGGAAAACATTGGAGATGATTCGCTCAAATAACATATCAAACAGTTGTTTCATGATTAATATTAGTGCCTTCCTTGAGCTTTATCAAATAATTTTTAATTTTCTTATGACACAACATTTTTCTCCTGTTAGGCTCATCATCCAACTGAACCCTTCCCAACTTGACTTGGAGATCGATAAGTTTTTCATCCAACTTATTGTTCTCTTCTCTTGTAGAGCATTTTTCTATTTTTTCATTCACAACCTCTAATTCATTTTCTATACTAGATATAATTTCTAAGGCCTGCATTCGTTTGTCTAAATAGTCTAGGCAGTTTGAAATTTTCTGTTCAACATCCTTCTTTCTATCAACAAGGAAGTCTTCTTTTTTAGTGTTCAGGAGGTTCAATTTCACGTTCAGCCTCAATATATCGTCTTCAAGCTGCTGATACTCCTCACTCGTATCGGAATTATCGAAGACTGCAATTTTTTCAATAATTTTTTCAGTTTGTTCTTCAATCCTATCAAGTTCTTGTTCCTCAGTTGTAATGTTTCCAATTTTGTTCCGTTCGACATCTTTCAAGAATGCAGTACTACCTATATATGTATCCTTGGATTGTTTTTCGTTCATAACTTTTTGGTGTACTTCATCTTCTGAAGTAGCCTTGATTTGTTCCTCAGCACTCATGTGTTTTGGGTTTGCTGATCGTTTCGTAATTACATGTATTTTAGCATTCTCATTATTCATTGAAGTTTTAAAATCAGTAGCTTCAACTTTCTCATTATCATTCATTTCACCTATTTTCTTTACAACATTTTCTATCTGCTCAACACAACTCTGTTTTCTCTCCCTCAAGTTCTTGTTGAAGCTGGTTCTTTCCAGATCTCGTTTCACAATTTCGATGTGCTCTGCTAATTTTTCCAAGTCTCTCGTCGATTTTGTGTAGTGGTCGAAATTATTTTCGATATCACTGATTCTCCTTTCGAAATTAATGAGCTCTTCAGTTTCATTTGCTCTTTGGCTCAGCATCTTACTACAATGCATAGCTTCTTCTGAAAGTTTGACTTTTCTATTATATAACTCGCTACCTTCAGAGAAGGTCCCCATATCATTTATTTTCAGAACTATTCTGATAGCACACTCATCCAGTTCGTAGAATTTATTATCGGAAGTGGTTCCCACAAAATTTTCAATTTCACTCCTGAGTTCATCCAATCCTCTTTCAATTTTATCTAGTCGTTCTGTATATTTACCTTCACTAATTTCGTCTTTTTTCATCAGGAGGATGTTGCGATTGTCCAAAGCAGTTGATATTTTTGCGTCCACTATGATCTTGAGGGCATCGACCTCATTTTGTATTGAAGTCTTCATCTGCTCTTCGTTTTCGTTCAATTTTTTTAGTTGGTCAAGTTCCAATATAACAAGATCTAAACGAGACTTCAAATGCATGAAAGAATCAACATCGTTACCGGCAACAATTTCCATGTCATTTCTAATATTTTCTACTTCTGCTCTCAGTTTCATCATTTTTTCATCGTCTATTGCAATCGACCTTTCACTTATCGATCTTCTGAAACTTTGATCCCTTGTTGCCCGGTGTTCCAATATTTTCAAATGCTTTTCAGCTTGTGTAGTTATTTCGTCGGATACTGTCTTATTGTCTATATGCTCACTGGCATCTATAATTATTTTATTCAAATCTTTTTCAATTTTATTATAAAGAACACCTTTGTAAGCTCCTGAAAATCTGTTCACTTTCTCTTTGAGAGCAGTCAATGTTTCTTGGATACTTGCTTTTTTTTCAATAATTTTCATCAGATATCGTAATTTTTTAGATATTTCGTTTTTCTGCTCACCTGTGATATTTTCATTTTCTGTTAAATACTGTTCACATGCCAATAACTGTTTTATGATCATTTCGAATGAATCACTTTCTCTCTTATCAAAAAATTCTTCAACAACTTTTTTCATGTGTTCGAAACATTCGTGAACGGTTTCAATCTTTCCAAATGAATATACTTGCTTCAAGTCTTGACTGTTCGAAATATTTGTCAATAATTTTTGAATGTCTAGCGAGACTAACTTTGCATTATTGGCAATTGTTGGGTTATTGTGATTGAAGTAGGCCTGGAGAGTTTTTCTGAAGGAAGCGAGTTTATTCCTCACATGGGTGTCGTCCTCAATTTCTCCAATTTTTTCTTTAATATAGTTGACTTGTGTTCTGATCTGATCCACAACAGAAAAACAGTTTTCATCTCGAATGTAAGGAGTTTCTCTCTTCATCGTTTTATCAAGCTTGCCTTGCTCTTTTATCATTTTCTCTTTGGACTTAATCAGATCACCCACACCTTTTTCCGTTTTCTTAACATTTTCAAAAGTATTGGATTTACTTTTGAACTCATTCTGGCTCTTATTTGAAGTTGTCAAATCAGGAGAAGAATAGTTCAGTACTTTGTTCAACTTCGGCTTAACAGTCGATATGTTTTCTCGACTTGTTTCTATGGAACGCACAGCATTTCCTAGAATTGTCATCAAGTTATTGAATTCCTGTTCAGTAAATTTCACTTGTTTGATGGTTTTCTCGATGGAATCGCAAAATTGTTTCACTTCTTTCAGTATATCAATGGAAGTTTTCTTTTTCAATATTGATTTATCTTCTCGCTCACTATTGAGCTCCTTTCTCTCAGTTCCAGTTAAAGAGGAGACAGAATCGTTGATGTTCATGAGAAGCTGTTTTTTCTTCTTCTCTTCGCTTTCGTCTACGTCATCAATAGTGTTGACGAAACTTTGGAGACTTTCAAGTTTACCTTTTATATCATCCTTGTTTTTGGTTTTTCCACTGGCAATATTTTTGATCAGTTCTTCGTACGTTACCTGTGCTTTCGTTAAATCAGACTGACTCCCTTTCTTCGTTGAATCATTCATGTACTTGTACAGCCAAGTTATTTGGTCAACTATCTGCATTTTCATGTTCTTGGTATTTTCATCGATAACTTCTATAGATGACAGTTTCTGATTGATTCTCACCAAGTCTTCCTGTGCTGCCTTCACTGAACTAGGGTCATTACCTTTAATTGCTTCTTTCAGAGAAGCATCAGTTTTTCCCAGTTCCTTTCGGATTTCCTCCAACTTCCTCACCAAAGTATTGTTGTTTTGTTCGTAGAGGAATTCTATATCTTTACTTCTTCGAATCTCTTTCATAGCAGAGTTGATTTTTTGGTATTGTGAAGTGAGAGAAGATACCAATTTTTCTTTTCTATCGCCAAGAGGGGTATCCTCAGAAATTTCAATCATTTCAAGATCTGTAGCGAGTACTTCGATAGTCTTCTTATGAACTCGCAGTTGGGTACTATCCTTATTTTCGATTGCAGTTTTGATTTGTGGTTTGAGAGATTTAAATTTCAAATCAATGTCTTCCAAAGTTGAAACGTGCCTGGACATGTTCTGACTGCTTATGGATTTTTTAATGGGTGAAAAATTTATTGGGGTTGTTTTTGAAGAAGATCGTCGTCTATTCGTAGGCACTTCAATGATTGAGTTCGTTTCAATAGCTGCCGAATCCAAGATTGATTCCCGTTCATGTACGGGGGTTGAGAGAACCTCCGTTACAGTATTGGAAATGTTCTCCTGGGTTTTTGTTAAATGTTTCTCCTTTACTTTTCCTTTCAGAGCACTAACTTCTTTGGAGTATCTCACTAAGTGTCGGTAATGTTCCTCCTGGCCCGTCTTTGTAATCCTACTTCTTGTTCTCCTAAAACTCGCTCTCAGTGAATTGACCTCGAGATTGATGTACTTCAGCTTCTCTTCTGGTTTCACCTGCTGGTTTCCCATTTCATCTGAAAAGGTAAGTAATGTATTAGAAGGAATATATACACTGGAAATTCTGTAGTAAGGATAAGTAGTAAGGATTTTCTCTTGTAGTTGAAAATACAATATAGTCATTTTGGAATGATGTACAAAATATATTTCTATACAAATAGAAGAATTGAACTATTTTTATCTATGTGAGGCTTCTACTTCTCAAACTATAATTATTGAGACAATATTGATATTTATATTGCAAAACGTGTTTGGTGTATAAAAAACATCTTATGACGAAAGTAAATGCTTCAGGATTATGAGATTTGAAATCCTGGTGAAAAATCGAAAAAGTGAAGTGAAATTGAATGAATGGAAGTGAATGAATGAAAAATAAAGTTCGGAGGCAGCGTTAGTTGTTGACNCGCAAGCGTTATTCGTTCTTTTGAGTCATTCAAATCTGAAGGCTCAGTTTTGTACACATTGCCCCACAAAAAATCAATTGATGAAAGATCGCGCTGGCCATCCAATCGATTTTCGTCTCCCTATCCACCGATTGGGAAATGTTGTATCGAGGTATTGCCGGACATCAACTTGGTGATGTGGTGGTACTCCATCCTGCTGAAAGCATATCGCATTCACTGGGACTTGAGGATTTCCTGGATCAGGATATACATTTGCTAAACTTGGAGTGACATCATTTTGAAGTAGTGGCAAATAGTTATCGCCATTCGCCATTATCGCCATGGTTTTCTACAATCCCTGCCCAAACATTAATCTTTTGAGGGTAATGCGTGTGTTCTCTCATCCAGTGAAGATTTTCCGTTGACCAATAGCGGCTATTTTGCCGATTAGAATGACCGTTGAGAGACACATGAGCTCCTGAGTAGATATCATTTCATAGGGATATTTTTCATTTTCTTAATATGTTTACTGTCGATGTATGGCTAACATTGTATGTAGTGGAAGTATGTGGGTTTTCCTCAAATTCAAGCATCACATCTAATTCGAGTTCATCATTCATTGCATTGGCAGCTGCTTTTTTTATGTGCTTCATTTGATCAAGCTCGCGAAACTGCTTCTCTATTCTGCCTTTTGTTCGTTGAGATATGGGCGGAATATTTGGAAATTGATCATGGAATTGGCGAGCTACTTCCTGTTGTGTTCGGGTTTCATCTCCGTAACCAATCATTTGTAAAACTGTTACTTTATGCATTTCAGTTAATCTAACCATTTGTCAGACTTGAAGTTAACGAACTTTAAACTTGAATTAAAATACTGACAAATAATGTTGTAACATACAAAACAAATTGACAAGGTGTTTTAAACTAATGTTGCTACGGAAATCATTAACAGGTTTTTAAAGGATACCATCTAAAAAGAACATTGCTATGGTTTTTGCTTACTGTCTTATTATCGATACCTCAACTAGTAAACTAGAAAGCGATAACATTTTTAACTAGAGAATGAAGATACCTTTCAAACGATATATCACAATTCTATACTTCTCATTTAAAAAATTGGGGGTTGTACCGTCATTCGACGGGTTTTGAAGGTAGGAGTAGCATTTTTTCGTTGAAGTTCACTATTTTGTTTGGGTGTGACATTATTACTTTATTTAAATCGTCCAATGTGTGGTGTTAATCTTCTATCAGTCTTCTCAACAATGATCTCATCCAGTATCTTGTTTTTTGGCTTTACCCCATTTCACTCAAAAGATTCGATTTTTAAAAAAACGCAGACCATTGAGACCCCTGAGAAGA
>WOGL01001737.1:0-10859 GCA_015342145.1 Leptinotarsa rubiginosa | reverse complement strand
ATTTTCGGCTAATCTTTTTAATTTATTGATTCTTTCAGGGATTTCAAATCATTTTATATCATATTAGACAATGGACGACCGAACTAGTGAAATGCACCATGAAACATTGTCAACCACCTTAAATTATATATTTCTTTCATATAATTCAACATATAATTTGAGTTCATGCTATCGTCTATCCAAAAAATTTAATTATTAAAAAATTCATACCTGACCCGGTAGGGAATGAGTATCCATGCTTGTTTCCAATAATATAGAGGCATATCCCACATTATCTGATGAAATCAAACAGTTGGTGTTATTCATTGATGTTGGATGTACAGCAAACCAGTTAATTGCCCCAATAGTTTTATTGTCTGAAGAACGTACAAATTTTAGTTGAACTATTTCTTTGTCGACGTCATTGTTGTATCTGGAAAAACATCAAATAGTCAGATAAGTTTTGAATGGAAGAGTGACGAGAAACTTCAGATAATCCTCAAAATACTGAAAACTATTCCAAAATTTAATTTTACTCAATTGTAGTCCTCTGTCTATACACTGGATTCAAGATAACAGCATGGGGATATCGGAAACGGTAAGTGATACGGAGTATATTGAATTAGAGAAAAGTAGCGCATTTATATGCCTAATATTATGTGATTTACAAAGTTTTAATATTCCGAGTAGTTTCGAAGATATCTGAGAAAAACCAAAATTTGAGAATTTGGTTTTTATTTTCTCCTAGCTTTATTTTCAAAAACAAATAGCACTTTGCCATGGCCACCTTTTCAGTATTACATGATAACATAAGCAGAACTTTTCTGCGACGTTTCGTCTTTTAGAAAACATCATCAACTTTGTATTTTTATATGGGCCGAAACTAAAGTATACCCTGTATACGACTCCATTTTTCGTTATGAATACAGCAACGTGTCACACAATATGATTTCATAACCATTTCTCGCGCAAAATGAAAATGATTACTTAACCAGTTTTTCTTCAATTTCAGATAGTGAACGCTGGAAAAAATGTCATATTTTGATACATAAAGTGAATTGCTTAGTCTCATTTATGATAAATTTTAACCTACCATTTGCCGGAATTTTTGCATTGTTGAATATAAAGATGAGTCGCAATATCAATGTAATTGTGATGTAATAACAAGACGCTGATATGTATTATAGGAAATAAACAAAAACTTATAACAAGTTAACATATTCGGAACGATATTTTTAAAGGATGCAGTAACCAATCTCAGCAAATCTTCTTAACTTTGAAAATTATGAGAGTACACTTGATTCTTGATATATCCCCAAAGGGAAAAGTCTAGTGGGGTTAGGTCGGGCAACCTTGCAGGGCAGTATGTATCGCTATGAGTTCCAATTCACTGTCCTGAGAAGCGACGGTTCAAATAATCACGAACAATTCTAGCGTTATGTGCTGGAGCACCATCTTATTGAAACCAGCAGCTGTGAGCAACCGCTAAAGGTGAATTATCTAGAGCGTCTTCCAAATAATTTACTAACAAACTTATGCACCGATATTTTGTTAGATTTTTTTGGTAGATAAAAGGCCTAATTACATTAGTATCGAGAATCCTAACCCACATGTTGAAATCGAAACGATGTTGATGATTTTGTTGTGAGCAATAATGAACATTCCGCCTATTAAAAATGCCATTGTTGGTGATCTTAGTTTCATCAGACCAAATTATTTTGAAAGGGAAATTTTCATCGTCTTGGCATTTTTTAGTGTACCATTCACAAAAGGTTGCTCGCCCTGCATCGTCACCTAGTCTGAGTCCATGACAAATCCCAAATTTATATGGATGATAGATATTTATTTTTTTCTACTTCGGCATTATGTTCAATAATGGTGCGAGTGGATATCTCAGGAATTCCAACAACGGCCTGTAACACATCACACTGATTTTCTTCATTAGATTAGTTTTGTCGGGCAACCACATGTTTTTAAATGATCCGTATTCTTTTTAATTGAGAATTAAACGTCTAAATATTGATTTACCAGGTTGTCGCCTCTCTGGATACTTATTAGAGTACGCACGTTCAGCATTAACACAATATCTTTGGCACAAAATGTAACCATATAACATTTTTCAGTATTCGAAAAGCTACAGTTTTCCATTTTTATCACAAATTAGGTAGGTGATGAGATGTAAAAGGAACGGTAATATGTCAAAAATTCTACCAAACAACGGTATTATTATGACAACAGAACATTATGTATCATTTTTTCCAGCGCGTACTATTTAAAATTGAAGAAAAGTAAGTTAAGTAATTACTTTTCATTTTGCGCGAGAAATGGTTATGAAATCAAATTGTGTGATTCGTTGTTGCAAAATCAAATTGTGTGATTCGTTGTTGCATTCACAATGAAAAATGGAGTCGTATACAGGGTATACTTTAGTTTCAGTCCATATAAAAATACAAAGTTGATGATGTCTTCTAAAAGACGAAACGTTGCATAAAAATTCTGCTCACGTCATCTTGTAGTCCTGAAGAAGTGGCCATGACACAGTGCAATTTGTTTTACATCTTCTTTGAAAATAGAGCTAGGAGAAAATTAAAACTAAAGCTGTTCATTCTTATTTTGGACACAGTGTATATGGATAAATAATATACATGTACATAAGAGAAATATCTTTTCTGCTCGACTCAGTCAGTTATGATGATAATATTCGTCTAATATTCGTCTGGAAAATATTAGCAGAAAGTAAATGCAATATTATTTTATGAATATTATCCATTTCATACGGGAATCGAACATTCCAATTATTTTTCTATTGAAATAATAAATGTAAAATGATCTGTGGTATTAGGATTTGTTCTGCAGAAATAACTTATACATTGTCAATAAATATTATAAATTGTCCAAAAGCGTGTCTGCCTCTCTGTCTGAGCGCAATAAATTCAAAAACTACCGAACATATTTCTTTGGTTTCACAAATAGACGGAGTGTTCATAAGGTAGTTTAACTTGTGAAATTTATAATTATTCTATGTAAATGGTTGCAATATGAAAATATTATACGTGAAGACTACTGAAAAAATGAACTGTAACATGCGACAAGTTTAGATGAAGATTGGTCGGACGGTAGCCGATCGGTTCAACGTGAGTGCTTTGTTCACTCACTCGAATTGACTGCCGTGTTGGTCGGTGGTTCAAGCCCCAGGCTAAACGATCGATTTTCCACTTGCTATCGTCCAACCTGTGTTAGGAATCACACGTTAAAAGGTAATACCTCGTTAATCCTTAGCTCGCACAAGTTTCGACTTCTGAGGGTTGTCATTCGTAGGGATGCGACGACTGGTTAACGGAAAATATATTTTTTTAAACAGATACGACTATTATGTGTCTGTATTGAGTGACTGTATTAAGAGGGAGGATCTTGTTCCTGTTATTATGTAACCTTGTAATGGATAAGATACTACGTCTAATGTACAACAATGAATATTACTACTGGAGTATGTAGATGACTCAGTGACAGTATAGTTCAATTTTCGTATGGAAGTAGTTGTTACGAAATTACACAATAATGTTTGGTCACTCACAAATATGCAGCTAAAATAAGCTATAATTAATTCTCACAATAGAACACTACTGGCTTTACCATTGCCTACCTAAAATAAGATGCAGGCACGGGTCGCCACAATACAAGTATTATTTAACCTTTTAGGCCATAGGCAAATTATATTGAACTGAAAAACGCGTGTGTAACAATAAAACCACGGACTGTACATTCCGATAGGTGCGAGGTTTTTAGACATACCAAGGATCGCTGTGGCAAGCAACCCATCATACAAGTATATAAAGAATGTATCCAAAATATATGTTAACGGAGTAAACGTAAAATAACTCAAAGGAAAAATGCCCGTGTTTTGCTACATCTCGCTCCCCCTCTTCAGCTTGAGTTCCGAATTCATTTTATTCGCGTACTCAAGTTGGACTAACTGGCTTATGACATGTTTTCAAATGACTGGCATGAAAGGTGCCACGTTTCTCCGATCTGTTGACGTGATTCAATACGTACGTATCCTCTGAATTTTTTTTTGATCCGGTATGGACCTTCAAAAAGGAGCAAGCAGTGATTTCTTTGTCTTTGACCGAATGGCAGAAGACATATTGTCTGTGACCGAATGGCAGAAGATATTAAGAAGTATCAAATCGTTCGGCTTGAAGCGGGTACAAAGGACCCCGGATGAGAGACAGCACGAAGTTCCGCCTTGCTTTTCAAAGTAGACTCGGCCAGAATCAGTTTTTCGGCCAGCGGAAGGTCTTCCATGGTGGCCGGGTGATGAACAGCCGGTGGTGAAAGTTTTAATCTCTTCTGGGCATACTTCAATTCAGCAGGTGAAAACCCTGTCGATTCGTGTACGACGTGGTTTGAAAAATCCTGGAATAGAACTATGTCTGAAGCCCACTTACTATGGCGTTCATAACAATAGGTCCACAATATTCTACCAATTTCTCGCATACAGCGTTCAGAGGGATTAGCCATGGGATGTCTGACGGATATGAAAACTAGTTTTATGCCTATGCCCGACACTGTTTTTTCCAAATTTTCGAAGTGAATTGGGAGGCGCTGTCATGTGAGATACACAGAGGCGAATCATGTAGTGGAAAATAGTTAGTCGTCAGTCGATTTAATATGGTCCTAGAAGTCGCTCTTTTCATAGGAAATAGTGTCACGTATTTCGTGAAGACATTTAAAATCACAAGTGATCGTGGAGGCACTAGTAGTGTCCACGACTATGAATCAGTGGCCCCAGGATATCGATAGCCAACAAGTGGTACTTCCATGTGGTACTCCTGTAAGGCCTGAGGCCATCGGGTTATCCTTGGCGAAAGTAGGCGCCAAGTGTTGGGGTAAGTGAGTGTCCTACTATCTGTATATAATGTGAATGTGTTCGACAACAAGTATATTTTCCATCTTTGGATACACTAGAGAGTGGCGAGGACCTCTTTTTCATTGGCGCTGTAATTTTTTTTCCTATCCAGTAATAAGCTACTTGCCCATGCAACGACTCTTTTCTCCTCGTCCACAATTTGGAAAAGTTGGCCTGCAATTCCATAATCTCTGGCATCTGTTGCGACATGCCAGGTTGAAGTCAGATCAGGGTGGTATAAATAACGTCGTCCATTCCAGCTCTTTCTTCATGTCTTGAAATTACTTTTCCTGCACCTCTCCCCATTGCCATCGTGAAGACTTTCTTAGTAAATGAGTTAGAGGAGTGTGGAGTAATCCACACCAAATAGCTACTTTTTCGAGGTGCATTGGACGCTCTTGGATCTCATGTATAGCATCGTCCCAAATTCGACAATTTTGTTCATTCACGTACCGATTCATCCAGAAATGGGCCTCATCGCTGAAGATGACTTTTTGATGAAAATTAGGGTCAGTTGCCAACTGCTTCAGCGCCCATTCAGCGAACACACGTCGTTGTCTAAGGTCGTTTACCTTCAGTTCCTGAGTCAGTTGTATTTTCTACATAACAGTTCTACATAACAGAACAGTTTTCTGGTTCGGAACAGTGTTTCAAGCTTTTGAGAAGCGGCTTTTGCAATTCCATCGTCACGATTGTGCCAAGACATATTGGTGTCCATATGGTTCATATGGTGTCCATCAAACAAGCAGAAAATGGAATGGTCTGACCTGACATCATGGTATCCGGTTCTGGGACATTTATCTTTCCGGAGAAAACCGATGCCTGAGTTTTTATGGCATTTAGTTGAACCTGTTCATTTTCACCCCAATTCGAAATTACTTCTAGATCCTCATTAAGATATGCAACATCTTGCTGCCGGTGAAGATGTGCATCCGCCGCCGATATAGCTATTGTGAGTTTTCAAATTGTCACCCTGTATGTGTATACATACATATAAATAGAACTAAAGAAGTTTTTCTTCAGTCGTGTGGTCCAAAGCACACTTGCTTTTTTTTCAAGTCATCCCATTTTCTATATATCTTTTGGTGTCTTAAACTTTTCATACAGGTCTCTTATTTCGCATGAAATTATAAAATATCATGGTACTGAAGGAAACTGAAATTATTTGAGATATAATTGAATAGAACTGGCCGATACTTGATGAAAATCCATATTGAAACTAATTATTACAGTTTATTAGATAATTTTCACTATAAAGGGTTTTACATAAACCGCGACACGTGTTTCGCTATACAATAGCTTTCTCAAGCATATGCACACAGACTCAAAACTGCGTATTAATATCACAGTATTCATGTTCTACATCATCAAAGGCGTGTTGGGAATTTTTATTCTAGGAAAGTATTTATAGATTCTTCCAGATTGATGCGAGAAATAAGTCGCATCCTGTTAAAATATGCAATCCTGACAATAGCTAATAGTCAAATTATATTCCATTCGTTTCAAATCCATGTTTATATGTGTATGTAATATTTGCTTCCATTCTGTACTTCAACAATATCACTTTACAGTGTATTTGAAATGTCAGTATCGAAGCACGATGGCATTTATCAAAGTTGAGTTATTTTTTGAAAACGGAATCATTTCTTATTGTCACCAAATATTGATTGAAAAATTCACTAATAATAATAATAAGAGTTTATTCATGACATTTTATGATATATACATCGGAAATAATAAACAAACTTCTAAATGAACTAATAATAACCTTGAGAAGTGAAACTTGTGCCAAGGTAAGTCATAAAAACAGATACATCTTTATAAATACAATCTCACATAATTTCAAATACAAAGTATTTTCATATACAAAGTATATAACACATATGTGAAAAAAAGAAAAAAAAACAAATGAATTCAGCAAATCTTTAATACAGTGAATATGATAAAATTCATCCAGTAATAAATCGTCGGTCTGAGTTGAAGTTTTATTTAGAACGTCTTTGATTAGATTCATTCATTTCATAAATAGATTAGATTTTTTCATTTTATGAATAGATTTAAATGCCACTGCTATGGCTTCTGCCTCATTAATTTATTTTGTTTTTAAATCTATCATATTCAACGACAAGTTTCCTCTTTATGCTTTGATTTTGCTATGGCAGACAGGCAAAATATTCGAATACACCGAAGGTTATTTTACAACAAATTTTTCATGAACCGGCTCTTAGACTAATAGGTAATTGTTGGCCTTGTAAATGAGAGATCGTGGCTATAAATTTCGTTGAGAGCTGCATATTTATCAAACAATATTCTTTTAAAAATCGTAGTAAAATTATTTCGTACTAGGTATATGAACTCGTTGAGCAATTATTACATTTTCTTCAATTATCAGCAATGAAAGCGTAAGCGCTGTAATATAAACACGTATTTATCGAAGGGATAATCCATAAAAGAAAATTTGAGACGTACTCAAATCCTTCTCGAACCGACATAATCACATTTCTTACTAATGAGCTATAATTTTTCATGGTCGTATGAAATGAAGGGTGTTTAAACAAACTGGTCATGAAACGAAGGCAAAATGCGACCACTATCTATTTGTTTTGCCGCCCAAACCTTCGTCTGTCTGGGCAAACAAAGGGTAAAATATTTTGGTTGTAAGTGCTTTGGAAAATTGAAGGAAGGATGTTCAAACTGCCATAAAATATTGAAAGAGTAATGAATCGTTACAATGTAGAGCAATGTAAAATAAACGACTCTTGCTCGAAATGATTCATTCGTGTTTCATGAACCAATAATTCATTCAATTTGGGAACTTTATATCTATCCTAATGGATGGTGGTTTTCGTGTGGCAAAAGCCAAACGAGAGGAATAAATGAAACTTTGGTTGAGAGAACACGACCTGAGAGTCTTTCTCGAAAACTCAATCACCTGAAAAATGCCTTTAAAAAAAAGAGTACAGCGAAGTAGAATTCGAGCTGCCCATACGACCCAAGAGAGAGAATGCCAAAGTTAATCCCAGCTAGACTCGTTGAGGGGAAAGCTTTCTTTTTCTAAGTTGAAAATTGTACAGACCGGATTGAAAGAATTTTTAGAAAAACACGACGTGAAACCAATATTTAGACCAACGAAAACTACGAAAAAAAGTCTAAGGTCAGCCTAGGATTTCAGAGGGTCTTTAGCGACACTCGGAGTATACCGGATTCCTTGTAGCTGCGGGTCGGTCTACACTGGAACCACGAAAAGAAGTGTAGGTACCCGTCTCTCTTAACTCAAGAGAAATTGTCGCCTCGGCAAATCGACAGATCAGCTGTAGTTGAACATGTTCTTAAAAAAAGCACTGATATTATCTTAACTCAAGATACACAAATACTCGATAAAACTCAAAGTTACTATCCAAGTATATATAGAGGAGCAATGAAAGTCCTGAAACACAAGGATAATTTCATTATTGAAATTTGGCTACGTGTCCTCAATTGTACACAATCAAAGTCAGGTAATCCAATTAACCTTCCGCAAACGACATGAAAAAAATTATAATTCTTGATAACGTCGGTCTATGAAACCGACCTATTCGAAAATATGAAAATAAATTAATATTATTTGTTGATGACAAATTTGTATGATATTATGAAAGTTTACCTTATTCTCTATGCGAATATATCAAATTCATAATATTTTTGTTGTTTGAACTATAAAAAGGAGAGGTAATGAAAAAGTTTCGATTTTACGAACAGGCTTTTAATCGATTCAAAGTAACCATACAAAAAAAAACCTGGATGCGATAAAACACAAAAATAGTTACTTGCATATTGAAAAATGAGGAAAATAAACTTCAACTCTCGAAATCCATATGGACGACTGTCCACGAAAGTGCTCTAGACACAAATATTTCTTACATTTTGTGCAATAATATTTTGTTCTTCGACTTTTTTGAGTTACAGGAAGTCGTGCATGGATTATCATTGGAATATTTTACTGCTGAGCTCGTCGACGAATATGCGGATCAAGCAATTGAAATCCTAAATTTTCTAAGAATTTCCTTCTGCTAATTTTTGGTTGGTTATTCCAGTTATAAATTATATAACTATTCATTGCAGCAACATTCATGACACAATAAAAAATGACCATTCGACGGTCTCTACGAAGACTGTGGTAACTCAATTTTAAAGGAACTGAGAAAAACGGACTTGAAGTTTCTTCTATTTTATTAATGCCAATGAAATTGACATTCATTTAACTATGTTTTCTATTCTTTTGGAGATGAGGTGCATTTAAATGCTACATTTTAAGCACTGAATTGTATTTTCTATACTTTACACGCTATTTTTTTTTGACGAGTTACTATGATTTTCGTCGGAAATAATTATGAAAAAATTACTTACTATACTACTTCAAAATTTTATTTGCAATGAAATATTTTTTTTAATACTCAAAAGTATTCTTTAAATGTATTTAGTTACTTTTCAATCTTCGCTTTCAGTCGAGTCGTCATCATTACTACCCATATCTTTTGGATTCGACGGTATTAATGACTTATAAAAGTTGTGATAAATACTTGGAATTAACCCTCTCTTGCAAAGCTCTAATAAACCTGCTAGTTTCTTAGCATCAGTAGGCAGCAAAGTGGTGTACAGTTTAGGTAAAAGTTCGTTTTGGGTATAACTTGAATTCCTCCCTCTTTGCTTCTGAATAGTTAGATGTGCCTCATGCCTCATTGTCTTCATAGTTATACTTAAATGAAACTTGATTTGGACTGGTAGCTAGAAAAACCATCTCTCTTATTTTACTTATTTTGAATGGCTGCTTATTATCATCAGTCTTCCAGTTTTGGTTCTTAACTATGTTCTTGAAGCTTACGAAATCGTTTTGACACATCTCTCGAACTATGTAGGGCTTACCAGTCGTTTTTGCCATTCGTATTAGCGTAATCCACTGATCAGGGGTATAAATTACTGATTGACGAGTTTTCGCATGTTCAATTACTGCATGCATACTGTCCCCTTCGTTTTGTGTGTGGCCATTTTCCAAATATCGGTGGATTATATCTATTTTGAATAACGATGATGCATAATTAAACATAGCACTTATTTCTGTTCAATTTCTGTTCTATCCCCCTCAGCAGTCAGATTACAGTGTTATTTTCTTCATACCTTTTTCTGTTTGTGTTCTCACAAAATTCAGTAAGCAACTGCTTATCTCGTTAGAGCCGCGCTTTGCTACCTGGTCATGTCAGACGTAGCAATATCCTTCATTATTGCCCATGTCGTAGACAGTAAATTGTATGTAGCGAATTTGCTTTTATAGTAGAAAACACTTACTTCTGATCGAGGGGTTACTAGTACTTTCTGTAGGTCAAAAGCAGCTGCGCACACACTTTTGTCATTAATTGCTAGGTCCTTATCTACATCCTTTAGCTTTCTTGCTTCCGTTTTGTTCCTTAAATGAGTGTCATACTTCTCTTGCATTCTAGTCTTAGTCTCTTCGTCAGCAATATTGTAAATAGAGCATAGATCACACTGATCTGTTTTGGTTTAAAAAAACCAATATTAAAATCTTCGTTCAATATATCGGCATACTGCCGTTTGGTCGCAATTTCAGTGGTTCCATTTTGTTGCATACATTCTACGTAGAGTCTGTGCATTTGGGATATATTCAAATCTTCTTCAAGGTACATTTTCTGAGAATTTCTTCGTGTATAATGAGATGGCACAACAGAAAATCGTGTTATATGTTTTACAATAGTTTTTTTAATATAATCTGAAATTTTGTATGGTCTATTTTTGTGCCGTCCTCTCATATCGTGTTCTAGACATCCTACATCTGATGTCTTTTCAATGCAGTCGTCACGTATGTTTCAGATACACCTATTGTTTTCACAAACATGGTTTTACATACTCTCGTCTCTCTATTCTCACCTGGCAAATGATATTCTCTAGAATATTTTCTCTTTGAGTGATCACCTGCTGT